>OMLM01018492.1:0-26875 GCA_900302695.1 Helostoma temminkii | reverse complement strand
ATACTATGAAAAAGTGCTAAGAACATGCTTTATTCCTGTTTATTAATGCAGCATATGTGTACATCAGTAACTATAGAAGACTTTATAGTGTATAATAATCCATTAAATGAATTTTCTTCCACTTTTTATAACATACAATTGTAGGTTAAGTAACAGTTAAATGCACTTAAAATGTAATTCATGTGTGCAACCATGTCATTTAAGGGAAAAAACTTGTTCACCTGTGATTATTACATGTCACCTATAAGTGTTTGAGATCAAACTAGTACAGTAAATAGTTTTAAGAGCTACTATTTACAGTCTAATCATAAGTGGAACCAGCATAATGTATGTACTCCTTTTAACTAAATCAAATGCTTTGGTGTAAAAAGGCAATTAACAAATCTGGTTCCACACATATGTTACAGAAATCTACCCACGCTAATCAGGTTTCTAAAATCTGCTACCCAAATTATGGCAACCAGATTTCTCAGTTATATCATATTTAAGAAATCAGGTTAACTTGATTACTTGAATGCATGTAAATTTGCTAACTATAAAACACAATGCTTTACTTGCTGCAGTTTCTCTTGTTTTTTTTTTGTTTGTTTTTTTACCTTATACCACAGTGGTGTACTGCTGTGGTTGTGTCATTATTCTCCTCACATGTTAAAGAGGCAGGAACACGTAACTTTTATCATTCCAGATCTTGAAGCCTGCATAAACAGGCTCAGTGAATCTGGAGTGGAAGGTGTAAATGTGACTCAGTGTGTTACCAGAGACCCTGTAGTAGGACAGAGTGCCTGCAGGCCAGTCCAGGTACACTCCCAGTCGGCTGCAGCCAGTAGCAGGAAAAGGGTAAAGTTGACACACATCATTATACTCTGCATAGAAAGTATGTGCTGAATTCCACCTGTGGCCTAAATTCCAAGACATGTCATTGCGCCCAAACACAAAGCTTTCACGTCTTTCTTTCCTTGGCAGTTTGTTGTAGCTTACAGCTGCACCAATATCTTCATGGTCACCAGTACTCCACTCAACCTCCCAGTAACAGCGCCCCGACAGCTCCTCTTTGCACAGAACCTGAGGAGAATAGTCAAATCTCTTTGGGTGGTCTGGATACGTTTGCTTCATTCCACATGTCACCTTCTTGTTTCCATCAGACAGAATGAGGACGTTGTTTGCTGTGTCTGGATCCAGAGTGAGAGAACAGGCATCTAGTGGACAAAGAGACCTGATGAAACAAATGCTTCGCTCAGGTATTAAATGTAAATATAAAAGACTTATATTTGGGAGGTGATCACAAAAAATGCATTTGTAAACATTTTATTATTTGCCTGACAGTGGGGAGAAAGTACTTACATGGCATTAACTCTCTTCTGTCTGTGATTTTTTCCACATCCTTGATTTCAGGCTTTGAGAAATCATCAGAGACCAGGATGGATTTCTTGTAGTGGTAGACAGTCGCTCCTTTGTGTTTCTCATTTGCAATGGCTGCAACAAAGAACGACATTCTGTTGTTGCTCTTCTGGGTTTTGGCAAGATCATTGAACATTTGGGCTCTCGCTCTCATTTTGGTTACCACTTCATCTGAGTAGTACCACAGCTGTTGTTTAGATGTGTCAACTCCCATATCAGTCTTTACTTTCAAAGAATCAACGTAGTCTGCCAATTCCTGAAGGTAGGGGTCAGCTGTTTCCAGGGAAGTGAAAACAAAGCAGAAAACATCATCTGCAGTTGGAGAAAGAACCTCTCTGTCCAGCTCTGACTGACTTGCAATAATCTTAATTCCCTCCATCATCTCTACACAGGACCTGATGACATTGATCTCTCTCTCTTTATCTTCTAACCACTTGGTTAATTTCTTATTACTGAATGGTGACTTGTATCGTTCCTCAAAGACTTGGTTTAGTTTCTTCTCATCAACATCACCTTCCCTGATGGAGGGAAGTTTCTGGGCCATTGTCTGTTGAAGTGAGGATCTGAAATACGTACAGAGAGTCTGGAAACTGCTGAAGTTTTCGTGTATCTTTGGAAAAGCTTTCACCACTGTGTCATCAAGATAATCACTGCATTGTGTTTCCAGATGATGCAGGTCCTCAAGAGCATTGCGAGCCTTTCTCACTAGGCCAACGCTGATTCCAGGCTGCACCTCAGGAGCTTCTAAGTTTAAATTTTTCAGTGGCAGCATCCAGACCTGCAGCGGAACAACATTCTTTTCATTTTCTCCCAGCAGCTTCGGAAGTTTCTGGTAGGTCTTCACTGCATCTTCAAATGTCGTAGGGTTACTTTCAAGAATGAAGTCTCCATAGAATTTGCAGGAGAATTTATTAGTCAGTTCTTTTTCTTTATCAGTCAACTTGATGTCAATTTTTCCGTCAATATTAAATGAAGGGATCTTCTTTATCACAGCTTGCATGCTACCCTCGATGTCCTGAACGCTGTGGGCATCTAACTTCTCACTGTCAAAAACAAAGAAAGCATTTGCCCCATAAAGGATCCCAGTGACTACATGTGTTGCTAAGCCCTTCTTAATATTTTTTATTTGTTGGGAGCCAGTGGTTTTAAGGTGAGATATCAACAGCTGTTTGAAGGTGGTGGTAGCTCTGTACTGAAATGTCACTCTGCTCTGATTGTGAGATTTCTTCTTATCATTCAGGTACTTGGCAGATCCTCCAACTTCAATCAGTCCACTCATAAAACTGGCTTGCAGGGACCCATTGACATTTAGCAGTGAAGACTTGGAATCAATTGAATCAGATGTAGTGACTTCAAATTCACTGCTTTGTTGAAAAGTCTCAACTGTGATCTTTTGTAGAGTTGCTTCATCCCACAATGTGACACCTAAAGACAGAGATCATGAGGTAAGCAGTGTGGGAACTTCTGGGAACAGACAGGATAGTTAGATAGTTAGTAGTAAGTCAGAGGGGAGGAGGATGATTGAGTTTAAGTTCATTTTTACTTGTCTCATTAATAATTTATGTAATAAAAACTACTTTTCTATTGTTTCAGTTTTATTTTCAGGTCAGTAATTTTATTAAATGCAGCCAATCATGTTGTCTGGAAGTTTGTTGTTGTTGAAAGATTACATATCATCTGATGCCAGATCCAAACTTTGGTTTATTTTCCACGTTTTGTATTGTCTGCTGTTTCTGCTGATCAGAATTTAAAACCACGTCAGTTGACAGTTTACCACTTTATTTGCAATGAAAAAAATAAATGGCTACAGTTTTTTTAGGTGATTTATAAAATCATACCTATTGCCAAGTTATTGCCCATGTAAAACTGAATGGTTCTTGTTTCTGTATATCAGCCCTGTGATAGACTGGAGACCTGTCAAGGGTGTAAAATGCCTCTAACCCACTGACAGCTAACATTGGCTCCAGCAAAAAGTTGGGCCAGAAGCAACAGAAAGTATGAAAAGTAATTTGTACTAACAAGGAAGGGCTGGAAGAACATTTTGCTACTAATTAGGTTAATTGGCAACAGGTCAGTAGGTTCACCAATCTGTAAAAAGCTGCATCTACAAACAGTTTCAGAATAATGTGAATAATGTAAAGACTTTGAATATATCATTGTCTACAGTCTGAAATTTCTGTAAACAAGAGACAAGGCTGGAACACAATAATGGATTTTTGTGATTACCTGGCTTTCAGACGGTACTGCATTAAAAACAGACATGATTATATGATGGAAATCATTGCAAGGGCTCATGAATACTTCCAAACATCAATGTCTGTGAACTATGTTCACTGAGCCAACCAAAAATGAAAGTCAGACTGTATACTAACATGATCCAGAAAACTGTTCTGTGGTCAGATTAATCTAAATTTGACATTTTTGGAAATCATGGGCACTGCCTCCTCCAGAATAAAGAGAAGATGGACCTTCTGAATCTGTGTATCATTTGTTCATTCGTTTTAAAACGAGAAATCAAAAAATGAAAAAAACACTTGTTTTTGTTCCGTTTCCAAAACCAAAATGAAAAAACGGATAACGGTTCGCTTTCCGCTTTCCGATTTTGAGCACAAATTTAAATTGCAAAAAGTGCAAATATTACATTTACATTAAATATATCTCTGTAGTAATAGCGATGGTATGTCTTTATAAAATTTGAAGGTTTAAGGAAATTTTAACTAAATAACCATAATAATGGTGAGAGGAAGCCGCTGTCATGTAAAATGATTTATATCAGTCCTTGGTCACAACTGTGCTGTGTTTAAACCTGTATGTCATGAATCCACAACTGTTTCTAAATACCAAGTATGCGAAGTACGAACTCCCGTACTTGGAAGTACAGACTTGGCAGGTATGAACTCAGAGTACAGACTGCGGAGGACGCATTATAACTCATGCAGAATTGAGGCACAGCTACTTGCTCATGACGAGCCCAGCTCTGCTTTGCTCTAGTGTTTATATGTTATAAAAGATAAATCCCCTTACAACTGTTTGCTGTAATTTTCACATGTTTATTATGTGGTCTATATATTATTCAGTAGCTAATTTTCTCCGCTATTAGCAAAATAACGCCGTTATTAGCGGATCCCTGCAATTCTGAATTTACCAGTAGATGCTTAATTTGATCTATTTACCACATATTTGAAAATCTAAAGGTAATTCCTCTCTTAGAAACTTCTAGCGACAGAACAACAACTGTAGTAAAAACATTTGTGTTTTCATTTGCTAATGTTGCTACATAGTACGAAATGCATGATGGGATATTTGGCTCCCCAAGTACACACAGTCTGCTCCCAGAGCATCCTGGATAAAGCAAGCGGAGCAAGAACACATCTGGGTCTTTGATCGGTCCTTGGCCGGAAGGGAACGTGCTCCGTGCTCTGCAGAATAAACTTTACAAACATAAAAATACAATAATGTGTCGTCTTTAACAGCCCGAGTCCTGGATTCATGACATACAGGTTTAAACAGCGCAGTTGCGACCAAGGACTGATTTCATTTAACATGACAACGCCTTCCTCTCACCTTTACTACGGTTATTTAGTTCCTTAAACCTTCAATTTTTACACAGCCGTTACCACAGGAATATATTTAATGTAATATTTGCACATTATGATACCGAAATAAACAGCTGTAGGCGCAGATAAACCAGGAGATACAGCATTTAAGAGGCTGTGCGCGGTCCCGCGGACGGTAATCAGTGCCTGGTGGAGCGTCACTATTTGAAGTCTACATGAAGATTTACCTGGGATCAGTTCATCAGTTCGACTGTCATACAGCATGCCCAGTGTGAAAGGTCGTCCTAGAGCAGCCATGTCATCTGATGACAAGTCTTCACCCTGTTGGTAACGATTAAACATTAGATGTGTGGTGACAGCCCTTAATATGTAATCCAGGTATCTGAGTGTCACACTGGGACATAAAATCACCCATTTCATTATACAGATTAGCATAGACAGTGTGTTTGTTTCGGACATATTCCTGGTAAAAAATGCAGAAAAATATGCTTTTGCAAAGTATTAATGTTGGCAGCTGCTTGTGACCAAGCTTTTGGTCGGGGTGTGAGTTAGTGCTTCCCAACATGGCCATATTCTGACATAAAGCAATAGAAATAAAAGCTCGCCAAACATCAAAATGACGAAAGTAGTTGAAGGCCCAGCAAAGACATGTGAACAATGGTGGATACTGTGGCAAAGACTAAGGAGAAAAGTGTGTTTAGGTTAATTAAATTTATATAAGTAATGTTTAAGTAAAGCACGATAATTAAATGCAAGATGCATCATTAATTTCTTTTGCTCACTTTAAGACATATAAAGTCTTGCATAAATATGCATAAATTATTTGCATATTCTATGCAAAAAATATACATAAATAAAAATAATAATAAATTGGTGGCTTATCAATGAATTTGTGACATCATGTTATAAAGTTTACTACTCTAATTACACTGAGCATTCCAGCAGCTTATTGTTAATTCTTAATTGTGTTGTTCAATGTCCAGGTTAAAGAACATAATACAACAAACACAGGAGCTGATAGCTCAAGTAGCTTACCTTTTTTGAAATAAATGTTGGCTTGAAAGTTTCCGGAGTAGAAATCCAACCTCTCTTGAGTTCCCTCTTTGGTTCCCCCAGTAAATATACACACAGAGAGGAAGAGAGAGGGAGAGAGTCCTCAGTAAAGCGCACAGTAACTTTAGCCAATAAATACTACTAACGTTCACAAAATACATAAATTATGTTAAAGTAGAAAACATATTAACATATGTGCAGTGAGGGTTCGGTCACTGCCAAGTGGTGGCTGCAAACAACGAAGTTATGTATTTTTCTCTGTTGCCAGGCGGGAACTTCGGCTCACACACACGCACGCATGATAGCGCTCAGCAGAACTTACATATAATTCATTAAAAAATACTTTTTACATTATCCTGACACTCAAAACATGTTTGCAACTTATTATGGTGACTTTCGTGGTGTCACATACCGACAACATACCTGAAAATGGGGAGAAATAATCACAATGTTGACACGTAGCGTTTCCTAGTCGACAGATTTACTGGAATAAGGAAAATAGCGCGAATTCCCCTAAGTATGTGTGGGGTGGAGGGAGACCAAAGCAATAGATCTCGGATAGGGGATTGAGACAACTTTGTAGATACCCCAAAATACTAATCACATCTTAAATTGAAAAATAAAGAATAACATGAATAATATAAAATTAAAGAACAAAACAACTTCTAGCATTTTAACACATTTTCACAGAAAATCTGTTGTTTTAAGTACAATATCAGTCTCAAGCATTCTTATGAACTGTACATCCTGTTACCACTGTCACATCTTTCCATTCACAGCAAAATGTGAACCCATATGGACTATGACTGATAAACAGTCTATCACCTAGTTTTTCAACTTGTCACAGTGAGAGATGTTTGTTCATCATAAAATTTACTGTACAAACGTGTAATACTTCAAAACATGTATCAGAAGACCAGATCAAAAAATAACTGACCTGTCTCCAGGGATTCCTCCACATCCCTGTTCCTGCTCAAAGACCCTTCCCATTTTTGCCTGTTTTATATGTTCAAGAATTGACAATTAAGTTTTCTGATGACTGTGTTTTAAACCACAAATAGAAGCCTGTTTAGTAAAATTTCTCTGCAGCACATTTGGAATTCTTTCACACCTCCACACACCTAGATTACACCGCGGTCTCGGCTGCCATTACACACACACACACACACATACACACATGCCTATGTCTCCAGAGTTCTGTTTATTAGGGAATCTTTCTGCCATTAACACACACACACAAGTAATGTTCAAATAAAATTTATAGAAGTAGCTTATCAAGAAAATGTGTGGCAATAATGTGAAAGTTGAACTCCCATCTTTGATTTTATTTTTTTTGATGGGGGGGTGACCACCATGTGATGTTGCAAAGGTGTGTCAGCCCCACAACATCCAGAGATTTAAGGCACTCCTGCCTTGCCAGAGAGAAGGTTACTGACTGCCTCAGTGACTTTAGGCTGGGTGATAGCGGTGTTGGCGGGTTTGAGGAGATCCTTGAAATATTCCTTGAGAAGCAACTCTTTTGTCCACAGGGTCCAACCTCTCTCAAGGAGTCTTGTTACAGAGCCCAGACTGTGTGTGGTGGTGAGTCCAACTATCCCTAGCCGGTACCACCTCCAGCACAAGTTTAAGCCCCACCCCAAACAAAGTGAATTCTATGTCCCAATAGCCATGTGCCTTGTCCAGGGATTGGATCGTCGAGGCACCCTCCCACAGCTGCCAAGCTCCAGGGTGGGGCCCCGGTGATGCCAATTCAGGCGATGTGGTTTAACTCTATTAATACAAGTGTATTTCTATAACTTTAGTGGTATCTTCAGTGTATTAACTGATTTCTCCTCATAGTTGCACTGACTTTGTAAGAATGTCACTTGAAATAGAGGCTGTGAGAGCCTGGGCACATGCACAGATTAATAGAATCTGGAGAAAGGGACATGGTAGAAACATGATATGGGATGTCAGTGATCTTTGGGCACACAGATTGCACCACATTCAAAACAGTCACGATTCTGTAATGGACATCACTGCATGGGCTCAGGAACACTTCCAAAAATCACTGTCTGTGAATACAGTTTACCGTGCCATCCAAAAATGCAACTTAAAGCTTTATCATGCAAAGAAGGAGCCTTATACAAACATGACCCAGAAAAGCTGCTGTCTCCTCTGGACCAAAGCTCATTTAAAATGGTCAGCAGCAAAGTGAAAACTGTTCTGTGGTCAGAATAAAATATATGAGATTTGCAAATGATTGCATTCTGTTTTACAATATGTTGATTTTACACAAAGTCCCAGTTTCTTTGGAATTGGGGTTGTATGAAAACTCTCTGGTTTCGCCCACAGAAAGAGGACTTTGGAAATAATTGTATTAAAAAAAAGAGATAGTGGAACTAATAAGAACATGTAAAATATAGATCAGTCTATATCACTGTGGCCTGTTTTCTGTTCCTCTGTCTGTTTGTTGCTTACAGAAAATATAAAATGGGACCGCCCCCTCTGCTTTTATTTGAAATTGTTACTGGCTTACCAGGCAAGACCACATAATCTGGCTATTGGATAATAATGATTTAAGAACCTGAACATTTCACATTAATAAAAAAAACAACTTTTGCATAATGGAGGGGCTACAAATCAGTCAACAAACTATATACAGCAACTATATAAAGGTAAGTCTTAATCCCAGGGCCCCAGTCTGAGCCAAAAAGTTTATTAATGCACGTTTGTATGGGTAAATAGTAAACATGCAGATGTTTACTACAACAGCTTTATGTTTCAAAAAAATATTCACTTTTATTAACTCCAGCCACAACCTGGTATCTTCCGGTGTCTGATTGATACACCTGATCCAGGTAATCATCAGTGTGTCAGGCAGAGATAGTTGAAACACAAGGAGGGAGTGGGCCTTGAGGATCAGGTTTGGGAAGTCCTGGGTTAGAAATAGCTTCTCAATTAAATTCACTTGTTAGACATCATTCCAGATAGGTTTTGAAAAAGGTATTTCAGATAGATTCACCCTCAGAAATCTAGGTTTGTCCCACGTCATACTCTATAAGACATATGAGCTAAAACACTCCTCACATTCCTCTAGCTTAACTTTCTAAGTGCTACAAAAGTAACCCATACACTGCACATTTGAGTCTGTGTCTTCTTTCAAATCAAGACAACTGTGATGTTTCATCAACCCATTGTTTCTGTTTATTGTTCAACAACAACACAGAAACATTTATGATTGGAATGATCTTTATTCCCTCCATCATCTCCACACAGGACCTGATAACATTGATCTCTCTCTCTTTTTCATTAATCCACTTGCTGAGGTTTTCATGACTGAAAGGTGATTTATCTCTGTCCTCTAAAAAAGGTTTAAGAACACTCACTGTACCGGACCTAATCAAGAGAATCTTCTTTTTCACGTGCTTCTGAAGTTCTGCTGTGTAGTAATTACACAGTGTTTGCATCTTGCTCAACTTCTTATGAAGTGGTGGAAAACCTTTGACCATTTTGTCGTTCAGACAGTCGTTGCATCTCATTTCCACTTGCTGAACATCTTCCAGAGCTTCTTCAACCTTCCTCACTAGTCCAATGCTGATCCCACCCTTCAACTCAGCAGCGCTTGAATCCAAATTCTTTAGTGGCATCAAGCGAACCTTCAGTGGAATCGCAGTTTGCTTTACAAGTTGTTTGTAGGTCTTTACTGCCATGTCAAATGTAAGAATACTTTCAAAAACATTATCTCCATAGAATTTGCAGGATAATGTATCAGTCAGGGCTTTCTCTTCATTAGTCAACTTGATGTTAACTTTTCCCTGATCATTAAACAAGGGGATTTTCTTTATGATGGCTTCCATTTGGCTCTGGATGTCCTGGATGTTGGTGCCTTCTAACTTCTCACTGTCAAACACAAAGAAAGCATTTACCCCATTAAGGATCCCAGTCACTACATGTGTTGCTAAGCTTTTAAGAAGAGGATCCATTTGCTCCAATTTCTTGACTTCAGCATCTGTTAGTGTCAGCTGAGTGAAGGTAGTGATAGCTTTTTACTGACATGTCACTCGGCTCTGATTGTAGAATTTCTTCTTATCATTGAGGTACCTGGCAGATCAATAAGTCCACACATTACACTGGCTTTGAGGGAAGTGTCCACATCCAGCAACGAGAACCTGGTTTCAGAAGAGTCAGATGTTGTGACGTGAAAGTCACTTCGAAAAGGCGTTCTGTCTGCACTGTGTTCTTTTGTAGAGTTTTATCATCCCAAAATGGGACACCTTTAAAACATGAGATCCACAGATTAGCAGATAGCACATTTACAGGTGACTAGATCTTTATCACAGTCCCATTTTACCTGAGATTATTTCATCTGTCCGGGCATCATAGAGCATCCCTAGCTTGAATTGTCGACCCAGAGCTGGAATCACTGTGACACTGTCTGAGGCCATGTTTCCTGTAGAAATAAAACACACCAGTTCATCACAGAGCAGCTTTGTTTATTTACTCAAGCTGACTAAGTTTTAGCAAGGCCACAACTTACTTAATATCTTGCTTTTTAATTCTAACTGGTCTCTGTTTAAAACAACTAAAGTTGTACTAAAGTTGTTTTTATACATTTTAATACAGGCCTTTATACTAATAATGAGGTTTACACATTAATACAGAGTACACTAATGAGAGGAAAACATATAACCACACTTACTAGTATCGACTCTGAGAACCACAAAGAAAGAGAAAAATTAATTGTCTAGGACTCAGTAAGGTTGTTGTTGAACTGCTCTGACATGTTTTGCTTCATAAATCTCCAGCAGCACTCGCAGATCATCAACATGTTTCAGCAAGTTGCCTTCAACACAGTCAGTTAAATGTGCATATAAAGACCGTTTAAATAGAACTGGTGTTAAACAAACAATAACATACAACCAAGGAAGAATTTATATTTAAATACATGTAAATATAAGCCGATGCATGGGTTTATATTTCATCTTGGGATTTCTGACCAATAAGCTTCTGAAATTGGCAAGGAGGTATAGGGGGAGTGTCTAATCATTGACACAGTGAGATCACGTTGGTTTATAAGTGTGGGGTGGAGCCATACTGAGCCTGGTAGGTTTCTGGTGAGTGTGGTTCATTCCAGAAACAGCTCACAAAGCACCAGACACCACACAGCACTCCAAGGGCAAGTAACAACACAACACATTAAGAAAACACATATACAAAATCAAAGTTAATCAACGTTTAAACATACTAAAACCAATAAGAACAGCGCTGTAGTGCAATAGATTGCAATGCAGACTGGACAAACCATTTATAGATATAAATAATATATTTCAAAGTATTGTTAATTAAGAGCTTGTTCATTGAGAAGTCTTTCATACACTGTGAAATTAAACCCTTAAAAAAACCACAGTCTAGCTCATTGCTCTGTCTCCACTTCACTTTGTTTGCAAAAATGAAACTGAAAGTTTCTCTTTGTCTCTCGGGCTCTTTCTATTTTCGTCTGTCTGTATGTGTGGACACATATTCTATACGGCTACATGTGGACATGTCTGTCATATGTCTGTTTCTGTCCAGTTTGTCCTCACCTGGTAAAGCTGTGTCGCTCACTCGGTTTGCAGCAGGTTGTTTCTCTGAAGCTTCCTCTGGGAGTTTCTGTACTATTCTACCTCTTCCTGAAATTACCCAATGTATAAAAAAAAGAGTCAAAAACCACCTACTGAAAAATCAGAAGGCGGGGATAGGGAGGCAAATCATGGTGCTGATATATTGTAGTGTAATTCATTTCGTCATGCACTTATATATGGAAACAAAGAGGCATAGTGATCATCCTTCTCTGTCTTTGCTTTAAACGTTAAGCAAAGTTAATGTTTAGGTTTGAGTTCTTCAGTTTTAGGATTCTGACAACAATGAAACAACATAACACATAAGTCTTAACTGTCTAATGAAATGAATGATGATTTAATATACACAGGTTCGCAAAAACAGATTAAGCCTTCGTGTCTCATTGAGATATGAAAATATCCTACAGTATTTTTTTAAAGTGAGACTTTTATTGATCCAATAAGGTCAGTTGCGTTTCATCAGAAATCTGCTGTCAACAACATGCAGGTGAAATCATTAAGCAACACTAGAGTGAGGCTTATCACTTTATACAGCTCTGTAGCTTTAGTCTGGGTTTTCCTGACATAAGCCATTATTTCTCCTATTAATTCTCTGATTACAGCACTCGGGGATATGGGTTGAAAACTACTGAAGAAAAACATAAATCATGATAGTTCTGCTTTTTTTTATCAGAAGGAAGACGTCCACTGGAAATGTACAGTAGGTTATTATGAATCTAAACATTTGTCTGTCTATGTGTGTGTATGTGTTGAGATCTCAGTTATGACTCAGAGAAGTTTTTGACACGTGCATATTTTACTTCATGTTTTCTCCATTCCATCTCCCCCTCCACAGGATGAAAACATCACTGCCATAGTGGACACAACACTTTACATTTTAACAAAAAAATAATAATAATAAATTCTTGTCATAATATTATTATCATATCTCTTATCATGCTGCAGTCTTTCCTGTCTGTATCTGGTCTGCCCAGATCAACAATGTCATCAAAGTCTGACACATCAGCTGACATAGTTCATGATCTGCCCACTAGATGGTGCCACTTACCCATCACCATCGACACTAATGTGATGAGCAGAGGAACCTCTAGTGCAGAATAAATGATAATTACAGCAACATTTCAGTTAGATTTCACTAAAATGTAATACTCAGACTGCTCTGTTATATTCTATGCTGCTTTTTGTTTGTGTGAACTTTTCTGTTTGATTTACTCCTCTTTGAATCTGACCTCTTTAACCTCTGAGGCTCAGCTCACAGGTAAAACATGTCATTCTAGTAGTGACCTTAAACTACTACTACAGCACCAAATGCATTTATTATTTAGTTCAAATTAGTCCACATCTAACAAGAAGCCATGTAACTGTGAACGTGTATTTTTCTTACTTTCCCAACTTGACGGAAAATTCTGTGGCTAAATTAAGACTTAAGATGAGCAGCTGTTGCGGTACATAAATATATTTACATAATGAACTAAACTAAAAATCAAGATGTAATTGAAAAATATAAAAAAACATGAAACATACAAAACAAGCAGAATGAGTTGATCCAAAATACCACAAAAAATCCAGGAAATAAGAGCAGCTATGAAACCTTCACAGCACTGCTTGATCCAGTCACTATTATCCAGCTTATTACATGGCTTCACTGCTTTCGTCAGTCTTCAGGGATTTTAGTTCCTGCTGGGTTGACTGAGTTCCTGAAGAAGACTGAGTGTTGTCTTCGTTGCCAGCTTCCTGACCACAGCGCAGGGCACAGGGCAGTGATTGGCAGAGAGCCTTCCTGAACATGGAGCTGGAGAAAACATAGACGATGGGGTCCAGGGCCGAGTTCAGGAAGTTCAGTCCCAAAGACACAATGGTGAGCTGGGTGAAGGTGTAGAAGGCGGAGCAGTCCCACGGGCGGTACGAACCGATCACCCACACACCAATGGTTGTGACAGTGGTGGGAAGGAAGCACACTATGAAAACTACAACGATAGTTATACACACTTGCATCGCCTTTCGCACCTTGTCTGCCTTTCCCATCTGCCTCCTCTTCAGGAAGGTGGAGATCCGTATGGAGCAGAACAGCAGCATGGCCATTGGGATGATAAACTCAAACACCGTCAGGATCCGGTGCATGCCGACCAGGATGATTATGGCTTGTGATGCTTCTTTGTAAGAGGTGAAGAAGAAGCACTGGGTGCTGTTGCCGCTGCCCTTGATATGGCTGTAAGCCAGCATGGGGACCCGAGGACTGATCACCAGCAGCCACACAAACATAGACACGAACACAGTCTGACGTTTGGTCATCCGGTTGAAGCGATGGTGAGGGTGGACCACCTGGAACCAAAGGACAGTGATCAGACAGCGGACAGTGTTTCCTGTGTGCCTGAGGAATATTATAAAACTACCTCTGTCAAAAGGCATCCAACTGTGAATTTTCAATCTGGTGCCTTAATTCCTGAAGGCAGACTGAATAAATAGTCATAGTAACTTTCTGTAGCCTCATCAGAAAACTCACTAGGGCTGAAGCAGGGTTGTTGCAGTTGACAGTCACACACCCGAGAATCAGTTTACAATATATGTCAACCACCAAAAAAGCAGCAATTTCACTGAATTTAGTCCATAGCTTAAAACTAATTTATAAATTTTTATTATTATTTCTGTTGTAAAACTGCCAATGAAATTATTCAGTACTTTAAATGGTTCCTTGGCCCTTTTTTAGATTTTGTTGTGGTGTCAGTTTATGTGACGCCAGCTTGACTTGAAACAGGACCTTTGTTTTCTGTGGGTGCACTCTTCACTTGAACCTGAGTGGATGGTTTTCTCTACCTAATAATGTTTATCTGAACAATATATTTGAATGTCAATATTTGTTATTGGTCTTGAAGGCAGAGACAAAAAATCTGCATAATTTAGAGTTTGATGCTGCACTGTGGATGCCTTATGAAACACAGCACAAATGTTAAAAGCATTTTCACCAAAGTGTGAATATGGCCCAAGTAATAATACAATCAGTTCCTCACCTTAAAGTAGCGATAAATCGCCACCACAGTCATGAGGCCGATGCTGGCAGAGCGGTTGGAAAACATCAGGAAGAGGTTGAGACGACACAAGCCATCTCCAAACACCCAGTGGCCCCGGAGCAAGGCATCGATCCTCAGTGGCAGACTCACCAGAACCAGGAAGTCTGCGATAACCAGGTTGAAGAGGAACAGGTTGTTGGGGTTCCAGGCCTTCAGTTTGAAGCAGAAGATCCACAGAGCCACTATGTTTCCCAGTAACCCCAGTATGATGTCAATGATGAGGACTGGGGGCAAGATCACACCTTCCAGCTGAATACCGACAGGTGGGCAACCACCACCTCTGCCTCCACCAGGACTTGGGGTTGTCACATTTAAAAATGTGGTGGTAAAGTTTTCACTATCATCCAGCAGCATTTTGTTGTTATTGAGTTCTATGTTACCAAGATAGATGAACAAGTTAAAAGTGGGTCTTGTGGTTGAAGCAGACTGTTGACTCCACCGAGTAAAGTTTACAGACTCAGAATTTGCTGCTTCCCCTTTTCACCTTCTTTTTTTCTGCAGCAAAAAATCTGTGCAAAAGAACAGAGCGTATTGATGAGATTATAAAGCATTCGGTACAAAACTGTGTCATTGGTGTGACACTATACTGTAGAGGCACACATGTAAACACAGTAATATTATGGAATATGGACATTTAATATAAACATGTATGATCACACTTTAAATTCCATTAAATTATGTGATTTTAGTTTTAAATCTGGTCTAAACATGTGGCTGGTTGTTATTCTGACTGACGAGACATTTCTAGGCAATACCACTAAAAACACCAAACTCTGTCTTCATGCTGTCACATACTGTATACATTTTAAAATACTACATAACAATACTTACAAATCAAATCAATCCTTCTTCAGATTTACAGAACATTAGAAAACCCTGAAGCTAAATGCTAAGTAACCAAACTAATGCTTTAGGTGTACACTTCATTCTACATGCTTGTCTTATAGTTTACTGTTAAATTAATATTCAGTTAAAAAATTTTCTTATTGCACAAATATATGAAACTATATAAATATATAAATGTAAGTAAACTTTAAGTGAGACTATAAGAGGTTTAAATGTTCAGTACTCACCAGTCAGATGTGTGACTTCATTCATAAAGCTTTGGAAGAAGTAATAGAGGAATGTGTGACCTTCCTGTATTTATCGTCATATGAAGAGGCTGTTCCTCTGTTCTTACCATCACACCCATCCGTCAAGGGGTTGCCATAATGCAAAAAAAACAACAACCACAAAAAACAAAACAAATGTCTTCACACCAGAAATCTAGTGAAATTTTTTTTGAAAGTTTCACAAGTAGTGTGGTGCTATTTTTGGAAGTTTGGTCTAAGCACAATTAAGATACATACAGTACCATTAGTAAAATACATTAAAGCATGAAATCAGTAAAGTCAACATTTCCTGAACAGTAACAAAAGAGCAAATCACTGAGCACTGAGAATTATAAATTCTTTATCTCATTAAACTCTTACAGTCTTTTAAAACCTACCTACCTACCTTTCATCTCTGGTTATCACAGGTTACACAAAAGCCAGTGGCCAGTGAAAAATCAAAAGCTTCCTGTAAAAGTCCAGTTTACAGAGGATATGGGTGATACAAGGTGAATGGAAAATGATGATGGCATGTGAACTGTTGAAGTTAACAGGCTGACAGACAAGTACAGGCTTGAGGACCAGATCAGCTGGGATGAGAAACTATCCAAATCACTGTACAAGTAGAGTAAGTGTTTTTCAGTCAAATAGGTGAGTAATGTGCCATTGCAATCTCTACAGAAATAATGGCTTCTCGCAAAGGTAGGTAGGCAAACTCATAGTCAGTAAACAGGCAGGTGGTCAGTAACTAGCCAGGCAGAAAGGCAAACAAACCAGGCTAGGACAGAGACAAAGGTCAAGTCCATGAAACAGCAGAGTCGAGTCTTTAAACAAGGCTTACTGACCTTACTGATAGGGTAGAAAAAAATCAGTCCAGTGGAAACAAAACAAGGTTAGTATCCAGCAAATGCTCAGGAAATAGTCTAATGTGACAGTAAGAGTGTGACTCAGAGCTTTATGGTGTTCTTGAGCTGGAGCAGAACAGGTGAGGGAGTGGGCAGACTGGGCGGAGCTGGGTAGAAAAGGAGGGAACAAGAGATCCTATAAGGATGACCTGGGTACTGAAACCATATCAGTGACAGAATTCCTCAGGAGGTTTGCTGTGGGTGCTGAAGTGCAGCAGCAGCGGCCTCAGCCAGGGAGGAGTTGGGGTGTTGATCGTGGATGCCAGGCCAGGAACAGGTTGCAGGGCAGAAGAGGGGTTGAGCTATGGACAGGCTGTGTAGGAAGGTAAGAGTCAGTCGAGGAGCTTTACTCAGTAATACAGTAAGTGCCAGTGGAACCTTTTGACTGAGGGCTGCAGAAGACCACCTTTTTGGGACAGTAGGAAACCTTAGTGAAGCCCACCAATTGGACAAAGCACAGTTCTGCTGGCAAATGTAATATACATTCATAGATACAATTAATACAACAGTCTAACATAAAATCAACGCATGCAATTGCCCAAATTGTTGCTAGAGTCCCACCAAGGTCAACCCTGGGCCTATTACTCTTTAGGTTTTATATGATGCCACTTTATAATATTATTAATTTCATGCTACAACAAATTCAATTCAATTCCAGTTTATTTGTATAGCACCAAATCACAACAAAAGTCATCTGAAGGTGCAATGTAAGGTTTAAGACCTTACAACACAACTAAATAATAAGGAAAACCCAACAAATCTCCCTTGAGCAGCACAAGGCAACAGTGGAGAGGAAAAATTGCCTTTTTGCCATCATTCACAATGCAAATTCTCTTTCTCCAACTGAGCTCAGTCTCATTACCAACCTCTAAAACTGTTTTACAGACATATTCTACTGGATGACATGAAAACTACTAGAAACAGGAATAAAACTAAAATAATTACTGTTGTGATAAATCCACTCATACCTTTACCTGCGCACCTTAAAAGCTAGTTGTACAACCTAAACTCAGCTGTTACCTGAGGCCTATGTAGTGTGTGCTTTTGTTTGTGGCTAAAAGCTCAGGAGCTACTATATTTATAGAGCTAAATAAGAAAACATTCGTTGGTTTAAGTGTCATCATTTAATTTAACTGGATAAAGTGGAAAATAACAAGTTGTGGTGTAGATTTGTTGTTGGCAGAATACTACATTACTACACTGTGCATGTCTGCAGTAACTGACACAGTGAGAATGTTGAAATAGGGTTTACTTCCTGGGGACAATTGTACAAATGACTGAGGAAGTTTCGAAATCACAGGATTACCGTTGTTGCTGTTTTGTGTAATGTATCAGCATGTTGTCATTTTCCAGAGCAGTGATATAGTTGTGGATGATTCATCTGTCTTATTTTAAGTTTCAGATTTCCTCTGACTCAGCATCAGATGGGTAATTTTGATAAAGTGCATTCACTGGCTGCATTAATTCAAATTACAAAAAAAGCCCAAACCGCTGAGTGGAGTATTTCTAGCGATTCCTCTTTCAGTGATACACAGTCACTTCCTCTTCACTTTCTCTTCAGTGTATAGATAATATATCAGTGTCTTTCCACATTTCTTTAATCACAGAATTCTTTTGACTTCATAGTATATGTCCTGACATGCAGTGTGAAATAATTCATTAGTTATATAAACAACATCAGCAACACCAAAGAGTTCGTGCCACCCCATCACCTCCTTTACCCCTTTTTGACTAACAAGAACTCAGTGCTGGTTCAAAGTTGGTTCAACTTAAGAACCGTTTAAGAACCGGGTTGTTTTTCCAAGCTCGAAAGCCACAGTAGAGCCACGTGTTGTTCCTGAGCATGAGAGCCTAAACTCACATCCAAACACTCCTGGTCCAACATACATGCTCGTTGTAAGAGCTATTTACTGTAATTTACTTATTTAATGATAGACAGTGTTAGGTTTAGCAGTTAGCGTGCTAATTAGCAATAATTTCATTTTTTTCAGTTACACTGCTGTTAAATAAATAATTAATGATGCACTGATTTTTACATTTAGAACAAAGCTTCAGTTGATCTCTTTGGTGACGATGGTCCAGCTCCTGATGCAATTAGCTCTTAGTTCTAGTCCAGCGGAGAGTTGGTGCCAAATTGGATCCAGTTTTCCTGGCCGCGAGCCACAAAGCCACTGAAAACACAAAGAACTGTTGTGAAATTAAGCACTGGCTCTGAACCAGACCTGGAACCAGTTTGGTGGAACAGGATACTTGAGTCCTTCTGAAAATAACGCAAACATAGTTCATCTAGTTTATTCCCTTAAGAAAAAGAAGTACATTCAAGTATAATATTAGTATACTAAAAATGAGCAAGTCTACTTTCACTTTACATTTTATGTACTTATCAGAGGTAAACTAACAAGTGGGCCAATTTTTTTTTCTAAGAAGTATTAAAATAGTATACTAGCAAGTACATAGAAGTACATAGAAGTATACGTACTATACTTGAAGTATACTTAAAAATATATACGTAAAAATTTACTTTCAGCATCAGATGGGTAATTCTAAAGTAAGGGAGACAAAGAAGTATTTCAATTTACCTGCTGAAAACTGACAAGTATATAGAAAAGTCTAAGTATACTTGTACCTATACTTGTACTTAAACTTAAGTATTCTAACAAGTATATAGAATTACCCAGCATGTATTTCAGTGATTAACTTTATAAACAAACAACTATTAAGCTTATAAATTAATAGTTTGTCATAAATTGTTGTGTGATGTGGTGTTTTGCCTTTTAAAGAGGTTAAGCATGGACAGTAAAATTATAATTAAATAAAAGTAAGAACAATGAGCAGTCAGTAGGAGCTGCCTCTCACTGAGCTTACACTTAAATATTACTTTTCTTTTTTTTCTATGCATCTGACAGTGAGAAAAGAGGATTTTTGTAGGTGGTTCCTATGTCAGTGAGCTGTTAGGGTGTTTGGGTTTGATACTAGGTTGTTTGACTGTATTTACTAATGAATTCTATGAGATTTCTACTAAACAGGTTAAGACCACTGATACAGATACAGCTGCTAAAGCTGGCACAGCTCTCACTTTCCTCCCTTCCTTTCTTCCCATCTGTCTTTTTAATCGCAAACATTTCCCAGTGATGATTCATGCTCTGTTGTCTGCTCAGACAAACAAAATTTGAATTTCAATCTGTGTGTACTAAATTCAACTGCTTGATATTCTTAAAAGACGCCACTGCAGGATCCTCAGTGTTGTTCACAGGTAATTTATCTTTACAAATGTTTTTTTTCTGAAGCCATAAAGAGACAACATTAAGATGTTTAAGCTCCTTCCAGTGTTTTTTAACTATAATGCTCTAATCTTTCAGCTGAAGAAAGGACTAGTTTCAAGTTCTGCAACGCGTGTGTGCATGTGCTTATGTTGTGTGTGACGGACGGGTATCAGCATGGATTAGTGAGTAAAGGTAAGCGTGTGTCTCTCCCTGTCTAGGCGGATTTCCATCCCTCTCCTCTCTCTCTGGTCACACACAACGACCTGGTTTGAACTGCTGCCGCCGTCTCATCTCATCCCGTCTCCTCCTCCGAACCTCCTGCTGCTGTCTCATGGTGGTTTGTGTGTGTGCGTGTGTATGTATGACTGGGTTTTTTCCCTGTCTTGGACTGTTGTGCAATGCCATTACTCCCTCAGGACGCTGAGCGATTCGATGGTCTGTCTCTACTCTACTGGTAAGATAATTCCTCCTTCGCTCCTCCTTCCTTCCTTATCTCTTTCCTTCATTCCTTCTTTTCTTTTCTCCTTTCTTAAAAGACAGAAACCTTGCTCCCTGACACGGTTTATTGCTTCTGTTTTTCTGCTTTCTCTGCAACAGTAGTTCATGTGGGTCAGGTGAAATGGGTTTACAGGCTGTTTACTGGCAGATGTCTTAGAGTTTAAGTCCACATGCTTGTAGCTGTTCTGGGTCATGCGTGTAAGAGATGCTTTAAAGGACAATACCAACATTTTTGCATATCAACAACACATTTGTTACAGTTTTAAATCAAAGCAGTTGACACATTTACATTTTACTTTTTCGTTTTCATTTAACTTTCTTCTTTTCCTGCATCAGGTTTCAGAGGGACATTTTGTTCTGTTCTGTTTTTCTACAGTGTCATTTAATGTGAGATAAATGTGGCTGTTGTGTAACAATGACTTTTCAGGAACTTCAGGAAAAACAGCCAACTAACAATGATTTTAGATGTTATGTTATGTTAAGAGTTTTGTTGCTATTCTAAATCAAATTTAACAATCAATTAATATATTATGTCACTTAACAGGTACTGAACATTCTGTGGATCCTGCTGCTTTTCGCCTTGTGGGTTTGACTAATAACTAATGATTATTTTCACACGTATTTAATTCTAAAATATAAAATAGTAAAAAATGGCCATCACTGTCCCACAGTGCAATTTGAAACTGAAAATAATTTTGGAAACATACACATAATCCCATCAGAGATATCAGAGAACATTTTGTCTTAATAGACATAAGTGACTGAAAACAATTTCATGAATTATCAAAATAGTAGATGGTCAATTTTGTGTGTTGATGTATCCACATAAAAATGTCACCATTTCTGGTGATTTTGTAAAATATACAATTAATAATTAATCAATCTGTTAAGAATTACAATTAAATTTAATAGTTTATTGCAGTAGCCAAAAGTATTTCCATTTAATGCTACTGCAGTTTTTACTTTATATTTGATTTGTTTTCTTATATTAAAAATATGACATAAAATATGATATTAAAAACATTTAAGAAAATAACATAATTAGAGACATAATTTTATCAGGACTTTATTTTATTCCCCCTTTCTGTTCTGTTAAACATCTGACGACCCCTCTGAATAATCTGGTGACCCTTGAGGAGCCTGATCCACAGGTTGGACACCACTGACTAACTAAATGTGTAATTTCAGTCACAAACTGTTTCTTTCTGCAACCTTAGTACTTTTCATTTAAACACTTTGAAGTGCAGGGCATGCTGTATTTACACTGTGGTATTGGTACTTTTATTCAAGTAAAAGATATGAATACTTCTTCCAGCCATGAATTGCAGCTGTACTGTTAATCAGCATGTGATCGTCCCCCAAAATAGAAGTTTTCACCTCAGATAAACCCCCTGATCTGCTCTGACTGCATGTTCACTTTAATAACCTATATCTGACATTCTCACAACACGCAAAAAACCCTAATACTTTACTCCATGTAAAACATATATAACATATGCAGATATGCATTGAAGAGGATACACAGATCATGTAAGACGTAACACTGACATACAGTATGTTTTTGCTTTAGCAGTGAGTCACTCCTGCATCACTTCATGTCTATTGCGTAGCGTGTTTGACATGAAGCTGCAGAAACGTCGGTTTCCTGTCCTGTGTCCTGTGATGGGTAATAATCTGTCAGCGTATGGATCCATCTGCATCACTCATCTCACTAAAAACATCTGCTTCACTTTGCCACTGGGAGTCTCCTCTTTGAACTTCCCTCTTTTATTTTTATTTGACATACAGGAAACACTTTACATTCGCTCATCGTGGACTTGTCATAGCAATATTGGGCTTTCAGTGATTTTGTCTTCTGGGGCAGATTGTACAACATACTTCTTTAATAGAAGAAACCCCAAAAATTGGTGCTTGTGGTTTAATTTATTTTAGTTTGGTTTTTTGGGTTTTTTGAAACTGGGCTCAAAAATACATACAAAAGAACACTTGGTTCAATGTCCCTTAGCAAGATTCATCTTCAGATTTTTGGTAGCCATCAATAAGCTTCTGGCGTATTTACATTTCAAATTTTATGTTTTTCTGGAACATGCCTGGCTTTTAAGCACTATTTTAATTGGGTTGAGCTCAGGACTTTAGGAAGGTCGTTTTAAAATCCTGCTTTATCTGTTCCGTAACCACTTTAGATGTGTTCTGTCCAGATTTGAGATTAGGTCCACTGGCAGCAAAACAGCCTCAGACCCTGAAGCAACCACCACCATGTTTAACAGTGTCCTTAATGTTGAATTCTTTAACTTAACTCTTGGTTATTGTCAGACAACTCAGTCTGTGTCTCATCTGATCATAAACTTTCCTTCAGAAGGTTTTTCTCTGTCCATGTACAGACCTTAGTTCAGCTCAAGGTGTTGAATTTGGAGGTCAGGCTTCTTTCTTGGGTGGCAGCTTCTCACTTCATGGCCGTGGTCTGTAGACAGTAAGACTGGTGTTTCAGCAGGAGCTAGTTTATAGCAGACCTGTACCATGATGGTTTGTAGGTTTTATCCTGTCCACCTGTACCAGTGTCCTACCAGCCGAGGGAGACTGTATGGTGCTACATGGATTGGATGAACATCGGCTGGTTGAACTTATGATCCTGGAATCTGCAGTTGGTGAGACACATTCTTGACGTGCGTAAATCTACCATCCTCTTTCACAGATCTGCACTGAGCTCTTTGGACTTTATTGGACTGTATTCAGAGCTTGTTAAAGTCGAGTAGATTAGAAACAGTGAGAGAAACTGATCAGTGTTTGTTCATCTGTCCCGAAGGCTCTGTAGATGTGTTACGGCGTGTTCCTCTTGGCAGCCTGGCCGTGTGTGATGTTAATGACTAGCGGCAGGTAATACAGATTATCAGGTATTAAGTGATCAGTTTAATTGCTCCCTCGTGTCCGAGCGTTCGGGTCTGCGGCTTGTTGCTGGCTCTTGTCATCTGGTTGTGGTGCTCAGAGAACTGCAGCTGGTACATTATTTTTACTTATGGAGAAGAAGAAAGGAACAAAAAAACCCCACAAAGATGAAATAAAGCCTCTACAGGCTTCCTAAAAGGAATTCGAACCACTTGCTTCAACCAGTCTTCATGAGGCCTCTCAGCTCCTAGAATCAGTCGTGTCGTGTTCTATTACCGCAGGTCTCAGGTCTGTGTGTCAATGAGTCTAATAACCCAATGAACCTAATTATCCTCTGGGTCTGACTGTTCTCAGGCACAAATGTGTGTTGGGTTCAGGTAGGTTCTGAAAGCCTTCTAAATCAGATAAGTGTGTAAAGCTGAATATGTCTTAAAATAACTAACAGAACACAAGATTAGCTTGGGCAGTGGGATTTACCCTACAGTACTCATACATGCAAAAAAAGCTGCTTTCAACATTTTTATGATTTAAACCTCTACACCGCAGATGTGAGTGCAGTTTTTATATTGCAGGATAAAGACAGTCTTTCCGTTACAGAATAATTTCAAGACACTGCACATGAGGAGAGAAACCCAACAAATTCCCCTTTAGAGACCACTGGATGGCGGTGGAGAGGAGAAACTGCCTTTAACACAAGAAACCTCCAGCAGAACCAGGCTCAGGGTAGGCGGCCATTTCCCTCCAAGGGTTAGGTTAAATGAGTTGAAAGGGAAGAGAGAAAAGACGTACAAACAATCCACTGTAAATACCCTACTTCTTAAATACATTAAGACTGAAACGGAGCTTGCAGTGGAGTAGGGTGTCGACAACCGTTCTTTTAAGATAATACTGTTTAAATCAAAGGAGTCTTTTTAGTCTCAAGTTCAGAGGAGCTGATGCATAAAAAGGCGTTATAACATGTATTTGCATTTTTTTTACTTGAAACCCAGAATAAAATACAAACACCAAATTAAACACAACATGGCCACTTTAAGGAGACCAGGTATGAAGGAGCGGAGGAGGGTCTGTTCTGACCTCTGGAAGCTAATGCCCATCTCCTGTTTTAATCATTTAACTTTAACTCTTTTTAAGCAGGTGGGAACGACATCTCTATCCTTACTCAGGATGTTATCAATGCAGACTTATTCCAGACTCAGGGCAGTTGAATGAAGCCTTTCTCTCTCCAAGTCTCTTGGATTCTTTGCTGCATTAAAAATAAAACATCCAAGGTGAAAACTTTAGAAACTGGTTTACTGATTGAGACCAGATTAAAACTAAATACAGGCTGGTTATACATTTGTTAATAGTCACACTGTTTTTGTTGTGCATTAATTGCTTTGTAAACAATATAACCAATAATGAATTACTGAATGGCAGGGTTTGTTGTTGTTGTTGTGAATGGTCTCAGTCATGTGTTGATGATTTGCTCATTACAGTGTCTAAAACCACAAACCAGTTTTTGTTGTCTCTGTCTCATGGCAATGGGATAATGTTGCTCCATCAATTTCAACACATGCAGCCACACAGAGGGTGCAACACACTGCACGATGGTGTTCTTGTGATGTCAGTTTGTCATTTACCACACAGCTTCACATCTGTGCAACATAAATCTGGGAACACTACACAATTACATACAGTTTATAATGCAATGCTGCCATCCACGTCAGTAAGACAATCATGTTCCTTCTGCTTATTTGTCTAATGATAAACAGTATGTTCAGATATGTCACATATTTGGTTGGTGGCTGCATGTCATGATGCTTAAAGTCATTATTTTGAATTAAGCCTCTGTGGAGATCACAGTGAGTCTTTATTGCTGCACTTCACTGTACATTATGCCTTACATAACACACAATATACGTAACCTGGTTTCCTGAGATTGCTGCTTTATTGTGGTATTATTTATTATTAATATTTTATTATTCCTTTTTATAAATTTATACATTTTAATTTTTTATCACCATCTGGTGAAGCCTGTCTCCTAAACATTATGTTTGTTTGTGTTTGTTCAGACTGAACTGGCTTTAAACATATGAAATTCTGTAATTTATTAACACAAATCAAGCCAGCTTTTTCTAACCTTAACCAAGTGCTGAGTGAGCCATATGAAATTTAACTGTGCTGAATTGAGGTGTGCTGCAAGATTGGATATTTTGGCAAATATCTTCAGCATTTTTATGCATATTTAGCATTTTTATGAATTTCTTTTTATTATATTATGCTCCATACAAAACATATTTACAGCTTAGTTATAGATGTGTAATTTTGTGAAACAGAATTGAATAACTGTATAATCACACTGACAAACAGCTAAGTAAAAGTGCAGGGTCTGTCATGGCAGACCAGAGCTAATCTCTTGTTTCATACGCCCACTGTGGCTGCCATGTGACACCCTGCTGGTGCCACATGATTAATAACTGGAGTTAATGGTTCTCTGCATCTGCCAACCAATGAGGTTGCAGTTTACAAGCACCTATATATAGATTCACAAGTAGTTCACCCATGAATTCAAATGGAAGTTTGTGCCCCATGAAACAAAATTTCCTCCAGGTGTTCCTGAGTTATTGCAGTGATGAGAACAGATGGTAGTTCACAGTGGACTTTGATTGGTTCAAATTGAGTCCAAGGGGTCCTAGACAGACTGTGTGAAGACATTTTCTTGAGGTTTGAGCTTTGTTGGTTGGTTTACTGCATTTTGAGCAAATGCCAGCTGTGCTGATACAAGATCGCCTACCCCTTTACTTCCTTGTTCTCGCCCCAGATGCATTTAGCCAATGAATGGATGAGAATGTTGACTTGTAGTGACGCATTTTGGTTTGCTTGGATTCTTTATTGCCTTAAGAAAACAAAATAAAATAAAAGCATCAAAAGGAGTAGGTACAAGTAGATTTTTTCACCAAATAAATGAAATTCTCCAAGTGTTCCTCTCGAACTGAGGAGTATGGGACAAACAAGAAGTCATCCCCAAACGCCTGGACTGAGGCATAGAAGCACCATTGTAGATTTTTGTAGCTACAGTAGATTTATGAACACTAAGGTACCAAACATTACTCTGCTCTCTATGACAAACTGTGTTTAGTCAAGACTTTATTTTGTTATTAAAACACAATTGTAACGTTTGACTCAATTCATTGTCCTGTGCAAAATTTGTCCACACAAGGAAATAAAGATGTGCACACACACATACACACATTGAAACTACCTCCGCTCACTCTGTCTCTGCTCTGATGTTGAGCTGAGCCTCAGGACAGGACCAGCAGGCAGCAGGATCATGTAAGCGTGTCTGAGGAATCTTTTCAGCTTTAATCTGAACCATCTCACACACGAGAGCTGAGTCAACACAGGGACTGTTAAGGATATAATAACTTCATTGTAATGTTTCTTCGATTGTTTTTAAATCTGTTAAAACAGTTTGTGTCTGTCGCAGTGTGTTTCAGCCGCTGTGCTGTGTAAGAGCTGACAGTTTGTTGCTCTGGATGTAGCTGTGTGGAGGGCAAACAGAGGAAAGGAGGGTGAGGGG
>OMLM01018490.1:0-31852 GCA_900302695.1 Helostoma temminkii | reverse complement strand
ATATACACACACACAAATTCTGCATTTTTCAAAATTAAAATTGACCATTAAAAGGTTTAAGGCTTGATTACCAGAAATACAGTTTTTTGTCATTGCAACACTTTGTATTTTTGTGCATTCCCATAGCTATTGTCCTCCAAGAGTCCACTCTCAGTGAACTGGGGAAGCAGTGTCCACAGAGCCCAACAACTGTGAAGCCACAATTTCTGAGCTGCACCCAAACTGACAAATGCGGCACTGACGCTTTATTCCATCACGTGTTAGGTGACCACCAGCACCCACAGTGCTGTAAAGCTGGTCTTCTTGCCACAGAACGACGAGGGTCTGAGCCACTCTGCATTGCACATCATCTTGGACCAGTTGGTAATTCACAAGACCATTCCTTAGGAAATCACCATCACATGGAGGGTCATGGACATCACCTACACCTGTCCAGTTGCCATGAATGCTTGGAGCTGGAGAACAGCACCATTGCCTCAGTCAAATATGCCTCAGCTGAGAACATTCCAGACCTTCCTGATGACAGCTCAGTAGGGCCGGATAGTGTGGATGAGACTATAGATGAACTTGAGCAAGATGCCAATGGGCTTTTTGATGGTGGGCTTCACCTTAATGAGAAACCACCAAATGTTCTGGTGTACACAGGTGGCTCACAGGAACGTTTTCAGGCAGTTCGCCGGGTTTTATCAGAGTGTATCAACATGGAAAACAACATAATATATCCCCTCCAACCACAGCAGGCTCTCAGTGATCCATGGCTGGAAAACACTCGGCTCCTGGTACTGGCAGAGGAGGAAACTCTAACTCCCCACCTTCAAACCCGCTTTCTCACCTACTTGAGCCTGGGTGGCAGGGTCCTGGGACTAGCCTCCACTCTATGTCCTGCAGGCCTCAGTCTAGAAGACAGGGAGAAGCAGCATGGGCAGGTCAGGAAGCTGTGCTTCACCAGGGAAGACAGCACAGAGCTGGAACTGAGTGTGTTGGCGAGTGGTAAAGTTTACATTAGGGACACTCAGGGAGGAGGGCAAGTAGAGCTCTGGGGGGAACTGAAAGGTGATGTCCCTCTTCAGAGGGACATGGTTATTGTCCGTGTAACCCATGGAAGGGATGGTGGAGAGGCTGTTCTCTGTCAGGTAAAAATGTATGATATTTAAAATGACAATTGTAGCAGATATCAGGACTGAGCATTGTTTAAAACTGTTAAAGATTGAAAGATTTGTCTTATATTTATACAGCCCAATGGCCACACTATTAGCCACATCAGAGCTTGGTGTGTATGGGGCTGAATATCCACAGACTAGTCAGAATGTCTTTGTTGGCCTCTGAGTCTGTATGGAATTTGATTGTGTCAGCACAGGAAGTGCCCAGTCTCATAATTTGAAGAATTCTCAGATAACAACAAACAAATAACAAATCAAGTTATTAGGTCAGAAATTGTTTAATTAGCTCAATACATTCTTATGTTTATGTATATATATTTTCCCTGCCTGTAGGTCCACCTAGAAATGTCACCTGAGAAATTGATGTCTGAAGGTTTTGATGAACTGAAGGTCAGCAACGCTCTACGTTATGAAGTCTTGACAGAGATCCTTGTTTCTCTCGGCCTCAGCTGTGAGCTCAACCAGACTCCAGACCTAAGCCCAGTCTACCTGCTTGCCACCTCTGAGGTTAGATCCACAGTCAGTACATATATGTTAATACTTTGTATGGCTTCAGAAGTAAGATAACACAGAGTTAGAGTGAAACAAGCATTGAGTTAGTCTAGGGCTGCACCTAATGATTATTTTGTTGCTGCTTAATATATCGATTAATTAATTAATGTATAGATTTTTTAAGCTTTTTTATTTCTCAGTTTTTACTACAAATAAAAATTTCAATTCATCAGTCATTATATTTCAATATTTTAATCATCTTGTCTTTAAACAAACAAATGTGACATAAGCATGCGCTGCAGGGCATTATTCTCCAAACAAAAACATGTCAGTCTAAACTGGTAGAGACTAGTTAAAAGAAGGTGGTGTTATCTAAATTTAGCAATTCAACAGCAAAATAAATAAAACAATGTAACATTCAAGATCATCCAGACTTTTTTGAGAACAACATGGTGCATCTGCGTAAACATATGCTTGGATGAGACTTATTTGACTTTTCTATTATTGTTGTGAAGTCTGAGGATGAAAATCACATGTTCAAGTATGAACACATATATATGCATGCAGTGAGCACTAAATTGTTATTAAAGTAAGTTGCGTGAATGACCGCACAGATATGCCGCATACTGCGCATGTGGAAACAGTTTGGCTTACTAAGTGTATGCAAATATATGAGCATTAATGCAGCAAGCTGAGAGCAGGTCTGTTTGCACAGGGCCAATATAAACATGTGAGGTAGATCAGTTCTTCATCATCCAGCACAGTGGGTCCTGCACAGTTTGGGTACCATACATATGGTGTGGCTTGTTAATTGCAAACATTGAAAATAATTTATTGATAACATGGATGTTGAAGTCTGTCTAATTACTGACGTCTCAGATTTATTAAATATTTGTAATTTTACAGAATAATTGTCTTGGATTGGATGGCCAAAACCAAACTGCTCATAGATTCACCTAGGGTAATTTAAAATAACTTCTCCTATAAAACTAAACTTGAAATTAGTCTTTATATTATTGAGCTCTATTGTTTGCCTACATTATTTACTTTTTCTACTCCATGCAGATACTTAAACTGATAAATTACTAAATATAAACCCAGTATCAGTTAAATTATTCCCCTCTCTCTGTGTGGAACTGAACATTATTCTGTAGGCAATGTGATGTTACCCTGCATAATAACGTCATTGTCAATATGCAGATTGTTGGCGTTAATGTACACCATAAGATTAGTTGCTGTGTTGGTATGATATCTACATCTACAGTTTTACCTGTATGTTTAAAAATCAGTTTGCATGTGTATGACAAAAAGTCAGTAATAGCAGCAATGCTTTTGCCCTGACTCATAAAATTGAGGAAACTCATTTGGAATAATGTTTCTATCATAAAAAAAACAACCACTAGGGAGAGTCAGAGCTCCATGGAACTGAGAAACAAAGTCCTGAGTCATTCTCTAAAGCTTTTTGTTACATTATAAAAAATACTTCACCGGCTGGTATAAATCAAGTGAGTCCTATTTGGATGCAGAGCTTTAGCCTCCCTTATAAATTTCTCTTTGTTTTAGTATATTTGGATTACTATAACCTTTGATCCTGTTGCCCCAACCACTTTGACACAACATGCAGAAAACTCATGAAAAATGGCGGCTGCAGGATTGTTTCTAGGTTGTTGTTTAGGTTGAAAATCATTAGTTCAGTATTTACATTTTTAAACTGCCTTATTGATCCCTGTGGGGAAAAATATCATTAGTGACCTTCACCAGAGCTGTTTCTGTACTATGATGTCCTCTAAATCCTAACTGGAAATCTTCATACAGGTTATTCCTGAGCAGGTGGTCACATAATTGCTTAGCAACTACTTTTTCAAGGATTTTAGAAATAAAGGGCAGATTGGATATCGGTCTATAGTTGAGTAAAATCCTAGAGTCGAGTTGTTTTTTGAGTAATGGTTTAACTACAGCAAGTTTAAAAGCCTGTGGTACATAGCCTGTTAGTAATGATGAGTTGATCTGATCTAACACAGAAATGCTGATAAAAGGTAACACTTCTTTGAGCAGTCTAGTTAGAATGGGGTCTACAAGACAGGTTGATGGTTTAGATTAGTTAATGAGTGAGATTAACTAAGCATTATCTACAGGTAGGAAGTGGTATAAGAGAAATGCAGGCCTTATAAACAAATCTAGCACTGTTGTACATCCAAGTCCATCCATTTCAGCTGCAGGGTTGATCTGATACATTTTCTCTAATGGTGATGATTATTAGTAAAGAAATTCATGAAGTAATTGCTACTAAGAGTTCAGGGAATACTGAGCTCAACAGAGCTATGACTCTCTGTCAGCCTGGCTACAGTGCTGAAAAGAAACTAATAGAAGATTCATCTGAACTGGTGGAACGCCATCTCCTTTCCGTCTTTCTACGGATTTGTGAATTATACCAGCTAACCTTCTCTGATTCACTAACTATTTTTTCAGAGGGGTAACAGTATCAAGTACTGTATGCAGTAAAACTCTACTCTCCTTTGTGATGGTACATGGTCTTGAAGATGATGGAATAATTTCCTTAAAATTGGTAACAGCTTTATCAGACAGACATCCACTATAGTGGAATTTCTTCCTAGGTGCTGTAAAGTCAGTTATAGTAAAATTAAATGTTATTAAAAAGGTCAGATTAAAGAGGGTTTTTAGAAAATACTGTTAAATGTGATTCCAATGCCATAAGTCAAAACAAAATTGAGGGTATGATTAAAACAGTGAGTGGGTTTATTTATATTTTGGGTGAAACCAATCTAGTCTCATAATGAATTAAAAGCACTATTAAGACAGTTACTGTCAACATCTACATGGATGTTAAAGTCACCCACTATAATGACTTTATCTATACTAAGAACTAATTAGACAGAAAGCAGAAAATTCCACTAAAAACTCAGAGTAAGGGACAGGAACGGTACAAAATAACAAACAACTGGTTTTTGACTTGATCATAATGATCTCTCCCTCCTTCAGCCTTCTACTGTCTTAAGTTATCTAACACTCTTCTTCCATACTGTTGAAGCAGCTGCATTTTTAGATACAAATCATCTTCTGAGGATGATACACTGCTGTGGTTCTTAGACATTTTGCTTGTGTTGTGGTTGTGCATGCTATGCAATGCAAATGCGTTGTCATAAATGACTGTGTTGCTAGATCCTTTTAATATTGCCAAAACAAAAAGAACTGATGGTATTTTTGTGTAATCTCTGCTCTGTCTTCCACACAGGAGGCCAAGGCTTACTTTCTGAAGTGGCTGCAAACACAAGCAGATCAAAATGGCCTCCTCACATTGTCCAAGACCGCTTTGAAGATGGTATCGTGTTTTGAGGTCCAAGATGGCCCTATGCAGTGTGAGGGTCCTCTTGCCTTGGTCACTGGCTCTTCAGAGTGCCAGAGCTGGGCACAGTTCAATATGGAGACCTACAGCAAGAACCTGAAGACCGGTTTACTGGGGCATACACTGCTGTACGCTGATGTCGCCACATCCACCATGGACCTGTTAGAGGGGTAACACCTCCCGCTGACCATGTTTAATGTGTGAAATGTATACTGAGGCTGGTGGCAGACCAGAAACATATGCAACATTTGGGTTGCTGCACTGTGCACAAGCTGACCTTACACAGTACCTTTCCCCAAAATACAGTAGTGTATGTAGTGTAGTAGCAGCTATGCAATAAAAGATATAATACATACTTAAGTGCACCACCACAATCGGAACTGTGTGTTAGCTATTACAATAATGAAACACAATGAGGGATGTCACAAGCTGTTCGGCATGTTCATTCAGTAATAGGTAACAAGTGCCTCTTTGACAAGGAAAAAAAGTTAGGTTGATCCAAATGAAGTGAAAGAATTACAAAAAAAACATTACTACATCATAAAAACCCTGTTATGAATCCAGTATTTGGCAGTTGTGTGTGGGTGTTGTCGAGTGGATGTGTGAGTGTCTGTTTGCATATGCACACACTGGAGTGGGATGGTAGACGGGCTGGAACTAATTTAATGCCTTAGTGACCTCACTGCAGCAACGGCAGGTTGCACCCAATAGATGTCTTTGTATACATCCACACATGTGAGCAAAAGTGGCTGTTGAGTGGGTCGATCAGGCAGCAGGTGGGAGCAATTAAAACTGTCATAAAGTTTGAAAAATGGATTGTGGTGCAGAACTGAGCTGATTGGAACAGACAGTGTTGTCATTAAGGTTATACAAAAACTAAAGCAGGGTGAATGAGTAGGCCATATAACCCAAACCTGCTGCTTCAGTTTGATTTTACTGCTAATGTTTGAGTTTCCAGATGTCTCACTGCTGCAGCCTTGATTAATGTTATTGTTAAGAAATGTCTGTTTTATTCTTCAAACATTTGTGTTTATTAAGTATTCATTACAGTGTATGATAATGAAGGAAAAACCTTTTTGGTAGAATTGACAGTTTTTCACAGTGCATGGTTGCTGATATTATTCCTTTAACTGTGTTACAAACTCCATTGTTCAGGATTTCAGCTTCTATAATTTTATTTATTGTATTTTAAGCTAATATCACTCAAACAGAATCTTTAGAGTGATTCTTCAAAACAAAAGGAACTTCACAATGTTTAAGGTTTAAGACTTTACAGAGTTTAACAATAAAAAAAAATGGGGCAGCAGAAGGAGACACTTTAGGCACAGTGATATTTTAAGAGTAGCAACTTCCTCTATAGTGTCACTGCAATTTTAGTAATTTGTTGTTTTGTATTTGTTGTAGACCAAACAGGTTTTGCTCTAGTTCTAGTCCACAAAAGCTTGTCAGCGTAGATTATATGATTTTAAATCAGTTTAACTAAATATCAAGTACAGAAAATAAATAAAATTCATTATGTTTGGCATCTTTATTGTTTACCTGTTTAGGTTATCTTGGTTAGACCTCTGAATGGCCGCCCATACATTAATGCTGTTATTGTTTATCAGAGCAACAGATGAAATTCATTTATTCAAATTGGGCTATTTTTACGCTTTTTAAAATCAAACCTTGTGTAGCTGCTTTTATATATGTATCATTTTAGTCTTTAACCATGACAAAATTCGGCCGTTGTCTTTTTGGTGTTAGTAATAGTACATTTATCATGTTAACTATACAGTTGTTGTAAAGTGCAACATGACATGTATGTTATGATGTGTGCTGAACCCACGATATAGTCATTTGTACTGTTTGATTTGTGTGTGTGTGTGCGTGCGCATGAGCGCGCGCATGTGTGTCAGTAGCAGCAAACTGTTTGTGTGTAGCTAAGGACAGTTAACACTGTGGATGTGTTTATTTATGAAAAAATTTAGATAAGAGACTGCCAGGTTTTTCTAACACCACTTGTCCTGAGAGAATAATGATTCTTTTCCTGCTCTGCTGAACTTGATCCTTGTGCCTGGAGCAACATTTCCTACTTAGCTTTTTCAGGCTCAGACATGAACACCCACCCACTTTTACTTTTGTCTCCTGGCCCTTTTTTTTTTCTTTAAGATAGTGATGCTTAAAGGAAGGGAAGCAGCAGTGGAAGTAAATGTAATTCAAATAATTTTCCTTCTACTTCTGGTCAAACAGATAGTGTTCAGTGCTGGCTGCACATATAGAAAGTACTGGCATTCACACAGTGTTTGTAATGTAGTCACATTCTTCCATTATTCTAAAAGTCCAACTTCTATGATTGGCCTTTATGATTTTTAAAAATCATATTGTGGAGCATGTTCACATAAACAGAACATGTTATGGGTAATTCAGTACAACCTTTTTTCTGCGAAAATGTGAATAGATAAACAACTATAACAAGGGGTCTCTTCTGTTTAAAGCTGTTCCAGTTGTTCGACAAAAACCTTGGTGATCTGTTTGTTTTAACAAGCAATCCAATATCCTGTGAAAAATATCAACCACCGGACATACACAGGGCTTGGTGCAGAGAAAATAGATTCCTCATAACTGTGGCAACAGGTTTGACCATAAAAATCTAATTGGCCCAATTGACCTTGCATGCTCTACCTGCAATTATGAAAGATTGTAAGCAGATGCCTAAATGTTCTTGTTTTTCATTCTGTTGAACATATGGTGCAGTGTTCAACATGAATGTTCAGTGGAAGTTTTACTCTAGAGCCCTGAGCCCTTCCTTCGCTGGACTCAACAACACAGAGAAATCATGCAGGGTCCAAAGTGTGCAGGCTGTTGTTTCGGCTTTGTCAATACTAGACTGGTCTTTAATTCCAGATTATTTTTAGCATGAGGAGAAAAAACTACAGTGACAAGTAATAGAGAAAAAAAATGCATTTTGCATAATAATAAAAAAAAATAAAAATAAAAATTATAATTTTTTACAACTTTGCATATTAGTTGTGTCAAGAACACATATTCCACTGCTCTACGGTTTTAGTAATTATATAGTATTTATAGTAATTTGATTACATTGACACAGTATTGGTGAATATGTACCAGGTAGATAAACAGTTGCAGAGCTTTATATTATGTTTTAGTTATTTGATAACCTACTTTAGTTATTATAAATTTTCCAAAACTGATGTCCACTGTGAATTAAACATGGCAGATACACTATAAAATGTGTTTGCTTCCTTGGGAGTAAGAACTTAACTAAACACATAACAACCCTTACACTGTTTTTTAGTCATTACCTTTTGGGACATTAACAATGTCAAGTTATGTTTGCTGTACAATAGCTAGTGGTTTACTGGCTACTCTGTGATTGCTTGGTAAATATTGTAGTTACTTTGCATCTAATAACTAGAAAATGGCCAGTGAAAATCCTTGTGTAACTAGTTTTCTCTCCCGAAACTGGCAATTATCAATATCCCTAAATCACTGTTATGGTTATTGATATTATTGTAGCAGAGTAGCAAACAATGGTTTCTTCCAATTGGTAGACTTGCCCTTACAGGCTGTGAAGCCATCTGCAGATCTATGTTTGGGCAAAGATAAAGAAACTGAACTATTTACGGTGGCAAGTGAGTCTAATGGGTGATACTGTATTATAGTCCAAAACCTTTGTCAGTCAGCAAGTCAAGGTTATTCAGTGGTCAATGGTGCTCAGCTGTGCCATGGTAATGTAGCAGTCTGTAGCAGGCTTCTCTTATTGATCATTTCCAATAGCACTATTTGGTAATGATAATGTCTGCCTTTCAGTGGTAAACAGGATTAGCTCAATTAATCACATTTACAGATTAGTTTGCCCTCTCTTATTGATCATCCTTTTTGATGTTGCCTAAATGATCAATGCAAACACGCTTATGCACAGCAAATCCTGTTTCAAAAATGAGCATCAGTGGCAAAAATAATCTTTTAATCTAAGATATTTTAATCTGGGAAGTGAGTGGGGTTTGAGTATGGAGTGGTTTGGAAGACAAATGGCTTTTAAAAAAATGATATCTTTACTGACCCATCAAATCTACCCATTTAATTGGTTAGATTATGTTTAAGTTAGCAGATGTAATTGATAGAATGTGTAATTCTGTCTGTCCTTGATATAACTTGTTGTAGACAATGGATATAACTTGGGGAGAAGTAACAGGGTGACACTTTTTATGAGTCTTAAGTGTATGAGAAAGCCAGTGACAAGCCCATAGGTTAGCTTATGATTGCAGGTCCTCCCCCACTTTCTCTCCAACTCTGTTACCAGTGAAATGGTTGGTGGGTGCTTGTCCTTCTGAACTGTTATGTCTGAGAGGGGTACCCCTGTGGTGTAGCTGTCCCCTATGCCTCAGAGCAGGGATTTCTTGAGACAATGTCTCCAATCTGCAAAAAAAATATGCTACTTTATTACTATGTTCTGTTCTTGCTGGAGATAACAGTGGTCACAGTGTGATCTCAGTGAAATATCAAGTGGTCCACATTTTCTGTCTGTGTGGTAGTCTGCAAATAGTTGGCCTTTTTCAATTTCGCTGTAAATATAAACTTAACAGTGAGTCAGTCTGTCACCACGAAATTAATAACCTACATGTTTTGTAACACAAAACTTAGATCTCAAATTACAACTTCCAAAAGCAAATTTGACACATGCTTTTATTTTTTCATGCAAGCTTTTTTTTAAATTACTGCAATTATTTTCTAATGAATGACAGTAACTTTAATGAAGGCCACTATAGTAAATAGAAAATGAGCCATTAGTTGCACACTCTTGGTCCAATTAATTTAACAAAATCAGTCACTCTTTAGTTTACTCTCATTTACGTTTAGTCATTTACAAAGCAACTTACAAGTGAGGTACAAGACAAGCAAAAACCAAAGTCGAGGAGGAAAATATTAAAGCAAAGCTTTATCAGAAGAAGTGTGTCAGTTTCATGACATGTAAGACATGTAAGAAAGATTTTTTTTTTTACTAAAATGCAATATGAAAAATATGTAACTAGAAGTCAAAATGATAGGTCTTGATTAAATTCACCAATAAAAAGAAATGCTTTTGCAGCTTTTAATGCAGTTGACTAAATTAATTTGGAGTAGATTGTCTCCACATTTGTCTCCTGTTGAAAATGTTTGGAGCATCATGAAGAGTAAAATCTCAAATTTTGCTATATTTACTAAATATAGTTTAGTTCAAGCAAATTAACAGCATCATTTTAATATATTTTAGTATAGTATTCATTAGTATTTAACAATTTAGTCTGCAGTTTGCCCATTTATTTTTTTATGTAATGTTGGAATGCAGAAGTTTAGTTGTTGACGTGTGTTGCTTTTACAGTAACAGATAATTGCAGATTTCATGAAAATCTTTTAAATGTGAATACAAGTATTAAAATTGCCTCAAACATTCTTTTGTTGTTACCCATGATGGCCAGTATTTTTAAGAGAGCTGATAATTTGGACAAGGAAATTTCATTTTGACCTACAATTATCTTATATTAGTGATCTACATATATAATTGTATAATTTTAACTACATAGTTGAATTTAAAAGATCCATACATTCCATCCATTTATTATCTGCTGCTTACCCAGCAGACAAATTGTAGATGCAAGTCAAAATGCTGTGGAAAATATAAATGTGAAGATTAGTGCCCCCACTTATAGTAATCTTTCTCTATGTAAAGACATAATATCTGATCATACACTTCTTAGTATTAGGAAATCACAACCTTATTTTTTACTGTGCCATTGTTTGTTTTACAAAAACACATTTTTTGCATGTTATTTTTCAGTTTGGCCTTATTTTTGTTACATTAAAAAGGGCACATTGAAAGTTATGAATCTGAGGTTGTATTTTCCTGATACTAAGACCTGTTACGATCAAAAGATTTTATTATGTTTTTAAATTAAAATAGGACTGTGTAACTACAGGTGCTACAATCCCAGTTGCAAAAAGTTGGGATTCTGTGCATAATCTTCCAAAAACAAAATGCAATAATTTGCAAATCTCAGAAACTCATTTTATTTACAAACAACATAGAAAACATAATAGAACTTTTTCAAGTTGGGGCACTTTAAGTTGCACCAAATATCTTTTAATTGTTGAAGATCTGGACTGCAGACAGGCCAGTTCTGCCATGCTGTTCTCAAAGATGCAGTGTGCAGTTAAGCATTGTCCTGCATATGCTGCTCTAAAACCTAGATATAACGTTTAACATTGATGGTGCCTTTCTAGATGTGCAAGCTGCGCATTCTATAGGCACTAAATCACCCTTCATAACATCAGAGTTGCAGGGTTTAGAACTGAGTGCTAATAACAAGTGATGTCCATCACAAAATCATGCATTTTTTTATATGCAGTGCCATCTGCGGGCTCGAAGTTTGTGAGCATCCAATATTGCTTTTCAGCTTTGTCCCTTTTGCATTTCTCTAGATTATCTGAATCCTCATATTATGTACTGTAGATGACAACATATTCAGGGTCTTTTTCATGCTGAGGAATATTTTTCTGAAATTCTCTGGCAATTTTTAGGCACATTTTTTTTTCTTTTGGTGCTATAAGAGATAACTACAGCATGAATGAACACCTCCAGTGTTGTAGTGTTCTGCAGCATAGAAATGGATCTACTTCTATAAATGAAACATCACAAACTGTATGGGCTACATTCCAAAATGTGGTCACAAGAGACTTTTGTATCCTTATTAAGCCCAACTACTCTTGTTTAAAGGTCATTCCAGAGGTTGAAACTGGGTGTGATGTTTTAAACAGTGTAGAGGACTTGAGAGCAAGCGGGGCCCCTGGTCTTGCTTTTTCATGGAGATTGATGTTGGCACAGACTAAATCACAGATTGGGATGATTTTCTGGTGGTCCTGTCAAACAGCCACATCCCACAGTTACAAGCCCAGCAGGGATTAACCAGTTCTAAACCAACCTCAAGTCATGTTCCAGTTAATGGATGAGGCATATATTAGCTCAGCTAGTAGTTGTAAAATCATGTTTGTGAGTTCTACAAACCACAGTGGTGTGTTTTGCTGTCTGATAACCTTTCTAGTGATGGCTTTTTGACAGAGGAAAACCAGGTTTTTAAATTAAGTTTCTTCAATAGTTGGCACATGTTGGCAGATGGCAGTTTAGAAAGTGTTTAGAAAGTGTTTAGAAAGTGTTTAGAAAGTGTTAAGAAAGTGTTAAGAAAGTGTTAAGAAAGTGTTAAGAAAGTGTTAATGTCCATCACATAGCAGTTAGAATATTGTAGGTGGTTGATTTGACATCACGCTGCGCTTGTATGGTCCAAACATGCAGACGTTAAAAGAAGAAAAGATACTAAACCATAGTAAACATGGCTCTGTCCCAACTTATGGTGCTTCCATTGATTTCAAAATTACCGTTTTTTTTTCTCAGTTTAAACATTTGACATGTTTTCCGAATGCACCAGACAATGATTATCTGCCAGATATGTTGTTTTGACGCAAGAACTCATTTAACTTCTGTGTGTGCAGTCACACTCGCTCCTTACAAACCTAATAGTATTCATGACACATGATCACAAAAAAATACCGCACAGGCCTTTTTTTTTTCCTCAGGACTTTATAACTTGAATAATAAACAATATAGATTTTCCATCCAAATCTGTCTGATCCTTCGATTCCCAAAATAAGACTATATGTTAATGTCAAACAAAGAATCTTAGCAGTATTCATAAAACAGAATAACAGTGTGAGCTGTCTTACCTTAAAATTTGCATTTATTTATGTAGTTGCAGGGTAAAACATTCCACATCTTGTACTGTGTTTGACTTTCACACATCATAGTCATGTGATTGATAATGATTTATTCTTTATACATTATGTAGATATTGAAAAAGTAGTGTGTGAATGGCATGTATGAACTGGGGGACTATTACAGTACACATCTAACCATAGACATTAAGGGTTTTAGACAGATTGTGGACCTGTCCTATAACTTAGGGTTTCATAATCAGTCATTGTTAATATAGTCTGCAGTAAAGAATACCAGCCTTCGTGAGTTTAGAGTTGAACTATGAGTAGAGATATTAGTCTGTCTAGATCTTTGCTTTGTTACAGCTTTCTGCATCTGCCTGGAGCTCCCACACACTTATCTTGACTGTGCTTAGGCGGGTTTAACACGGACAAATTTTGTATCACAATACCAGAAAGGCCCTGCTGTATTTCTTTGTCAGCTTCAAATCTTTTCCCACCAGCTATTAGAGGTCAGTGGCTCTTGGATCATTGCATCAGCTATAATTACATTTGGAGATGAGAGAATGTGCAAATATTCTCACAGAATCCCCAGTGCTCAAGTAAGCTTCTTAAAAAAAGGTGAAATAGTACTTTTATTGATCCCCTAGGGGGAAATTCAGATGCTACAACAACATATCACAACTGATATAAAAAGAAAACACACATTGAAATATTAATAATATGAAATATATATGCAATATATATATACAAACAATGTGCAATATACTGTATGTATATTGTGTTATTCAGCTTTACTGTGAACAGTGGAAAATATGAAGTCTAATAGTAGCAGGCACAAAGTACATGTAGTAGTACTCCATTACACATAGTTGGTGAAGCAGCCTGTCACTAATGCTGCAGCGCTTATACAACCATCAAATCACCATCAATGGAAACCCTGTGTAGTTACTCAGTGCAGCCTGCTGTCTACTGTTAATATGCTTTGATTGAGTTCAGAGGCTACATTGTAATAGGAGATGTCATTATGGCAACTCATGTTAACGTGGGAATATGAACTTGACGTGTAGCAAAACCTTGTATGTCCCTGCTATGCAGTGGATCCAACGGTGCAGACAGCTCAACTGACTGAAACAGAAACAAGTGACACATGCTTCTGTGTAGAAATGGCAGAAAGCTATCAAAAGCAATCGTAAAAAGTATTAATTCAATATAATGGCCAATATCGCTTTAATTGAATGTTAAAAGTTTGTTTGAACATTTCTGTTCATCATTCTCGTCTCATTTCAGGCTGGCTCTGCATGTACCTGAAGATGTGGGATTAATAGCAGTAGCAGCTCGACAAACCCAAGGAAAAGGTCAGTTCTTAAGCCCTCTGTGAATACATACAGGCCATTCACACATGCCTCAAACGCATTAGTTTAAAATGAATTAACTTTAATTCTTGTCAGAAATATGCCATAATTGCGACCACTATTACAACAGATATTTATTCAAAACAGAGGGCCTTTTTGTGTGAGGAAAATTTGCCTTTTTAATTCATTTCACTGGGAGAGTGTGTTTAACGGAGCTGGGACCAGCACCACAGGAGGCTCTGCTGTGTTGAATCTGGTTTAACTTTTTTCTGCAGCACATTGTGACATCATCTGGCAAAGCATTGCATTGGCCAAAGCGCACATTCCTGGTGAATTATTTTGTAACAGAACACTGTATTTCTGCACTTCACTTCAATGTAACAACCAAATGAAGGTATTTCTGCTGGGATATGTTAGTAATACTTTTACAATACTGTCTGAGTATTACAAACTCTGCTGTGGTTGTATTGTGTTTTTTGCATATACTAATCTTTTAAAACACACACACACACACACACCCCATTTCTACAGCTGGACTTGGCCTCATGAGTACAACACATCACCTGCATTGTTTCAGTATAAGCAATAAAAACAATAAACACAGTCTTTCTAAAGTCTCCTTTGTATGTTTCCTCTGTTTCTACTCCTGCAGGTAGGGGCAGGAACGCCTGGCTCAGTCCCCTGGGTTGTGCCATGTTCACTCTGAAGGTCCAGGTCGAGTTGAGCTCCAGGCTTGGACAGAGGATTCCCTTTCTCCAACATCTGGCTGCTCTGGCAGTGGTGGAGGCTGTTCGCTCTCTTCCTGGATATGAGGTCAGCCTGCATATGTCCCTGTACAGGCTTTCTTAACATACATGCAGAATCTTCTATACTATATGCACTAAATTGAATGTCAGTACATTGGTATTAAATGAAGATGTCTTATTTTCACAAGTTATATTTCATGTATTCTCAGGACATAGACCTGAGAGTGAAGTGGCCCAATGACATCTACTACAGTAACTTGATGAAGCTTGGTGGCGTATTGGTGACTTCCACTGTAATAGGATCAACCTTTCATCTGCTTATAGGTAGCATCCTCCTCTTTAACCTAACTAATGAGACAAAACTTCTTTTTTTTAGTAATATGTCAATATGAACTCATTTTTTCAAGATTGGACTTAACACAGCAGGTTTGGGTTCATTTACCTATGATTTTGAAACTTATTATTATTATTATTATCTTTACAATACATTGTCCAGCATGCATCAGTGAAGTCAGTATCTAGTTCTTTTGAAATAAAATTGTATATGATGTGCTTTACAGGCTGTGGGGTTAATGTTACAAATAGCAACCCAACAATATGCCTAAATGACCTAGTCCAGCAATACAACATACAACATAACTGCAGTCTGCAGCATCTCAGCTGTGCCCAGCTCATTGCTCGGACTGTGAGCTGCCTGGAGGTCCTTATCAGCAGTTTTCAACAAGGAGGCCCAGATGCTGTTCTGCCCACCTACTACAAGAGGTGGCTTCACAGGTCAGCACTATAGGGTTTACATTACATTTACAATCAATAACTTAATTAAACTAGTCCATGCATACAAGGAATTTAAATGAGTATAAAATTCTTCATCACCTTTTACAGTTTGCACATTTAGTTTTGAATCTCATTGGTTTAATATGGCTTCTTCGAGAAAGATTTATAAAAAAAAACACTTTCGTGTCAAAGTGAAAGCAGATCTCAGTTATTTAATCTTAAACCTTCAATATGCATCTGTTTTTCACTGAAACACATTCACTGCACTTAGGTGATCTCCATTTAACTAATTATGTCACTTCTTAAACCAATTGGTTGCAGTAGTAGTGGTTTGGGAGAGTAATGTAAACACTTTATATACACTTTAATATTTGTAAATAATTAAATCAACCATGATTCAAAAGATAATTACTTTCATGGGTGGTAAGTACATGTTATACACAGTGTCTTGATACATTTAGAAGACTTGAAATGCCTATAATAAAAATTACTCAGGGCAGTCTTTGAAATTGGGAGGGTAGGGAAAGAAGCTCTAGAAGTAGTGGTTCTCAAATGAAGAGTTTTGTAAGGTTTGCTAAAGTCCATGATAACTCCTGAAGCACAGATGTTACAGTTGCTGTCTGTGGTCTGTCCTCAGCGGGACTCAGGTACATCTCTGGAGTGAGGACGGACTGGAGGCTGATGTGGTTGGCCTGGATCATAACGGCTTCCTCCAAGTGCACAGCAAGGAACAAGGCGTGATCTCAGTGGAGCCTGATGGAAATTCCTTTGACATGCTGAAGAACCTGGTAGTCATGAAGAACCGTTAGTGACCAAACTGAACAAAGTACTAAATCATCAACAACACATTGAACTAATAATTATTTAGCCTGAAATAAACTTTGTGTGATTTTTTTTTTTTTTTTTTTTTGTTGGTTATGTTTTCTAAATGATTAATACGTGATATTATAATATTTTACTGGTTAATAAGTGGGTCTACTGGTTAGCTTCTGTTTCTGTTAATATGTCATACATTTGAACTGGATGAGGTATATGCTGGAAGACATACAATGATGATAACTGAATTTAAGGCAGCTACATAAAGTCTGCATCTGCATCAGTTATGGGCACATATGTAATTCTGATGGACTGCTATTTTGGAACATTAAATCTTCTACCCCTCAGTTCAGTGTCTAATGTACTGCACTGCTTACTTTTAAGCTTTTACTTTTACTCTACTGTTTTTACACAAATGTCAGGGTTCTTAAGCTCCTCTTATCAGAACAGAACACATACTTGTGTTCTTGGGCTAGAATTTGCTGAATTAACCCATATAAGTACACTATATGTTCACTGTAGAGACTAATCAGAGAACCAAATTTCTGATTGAATTTCAGGTTTATGCAGCATGCTGTATCACAAATGCTACGTTTTAAAGAGTGTGACCCACAGCAATTTAATTTTCATTAAAAAGTCTGCAAACGTCTTCCTTTAAACTGTTGTTGGTATCATTAGATATTAGTTATTAAAATAACTGTATGGACTTAGCAGGTGAGTTGACCACTGGGAAAATCAAGGCATCTCATTTTTGCAGGCTTATATTTGATATTTTATTTATTGTACTTGATAATTATGTGTATTCTGTCCATTACTGGTGGATTTTCTTGCACATTACAGAGAGCAAAAAAAGCAGTGAGAAAGTTATCAAGCAAATGGCTCAATGTTCGATCCATATGTGCCATACTCTCAACATCCTATTAAACAATTTGGACAGGCAGGTTGCTGGGGCCAAAAGGAATCTGTTTAACAGCACTTATACATCCTCATGGGGAGAAGAGTTATTTTGCTCATTTTAAAACTGGATTTTCAGACACTGCTGTCAAAAGCTGTATCTAATGCTATTTCATATTGTGCAGATATGGATGCAATAAACTCTCGTTTTAGCTCTAAAGAGTTAGCTAAGCTAGTACAAAATGCAACCACATTCCTGTCACAGTTTTATTTCCACTGTAATGGTTTTTATCTTTTAACATACTTTACTCAATAAGTAGAACTAATTGCAAACAATTGTCTTACTATAATTGTCATTCTTTATATTGTAACCACTATATATATTTGGCTAAGATGAATCAAATTTGAATGCAACAACTGGAACTAAACTCAGTTTTTAAGCATTATTTAACAGGGATCCTTGTTTGGAAAGAAATGTACTAATCAATCCACACATAAGCCTTTTTAAAAAATATAATAGGTTATAGATTATTTCTTACTGTTTTAAAATTGTAATACATTTGATTACTTTTCCAGCAAATATTTTCAAATGAGCAGTAAAGCTGAAAAGTTCAAAAACCTAAATTGAAGACCTATGACCTTTACTACAACAGGTCATAGGTCTGCTACGGTAGTTCACAGGTTTCGAGAGTTTTTCATTTTATTGTTGTAGAGTAAAGGTCAACAAAACATTCTTTTCCTTTGAAAACCTTATTTACATTGAAACATTGCTGATAACTCATATTTTATATCTGGAAGTAGAGTCATGGCAACTGGACTGCTTTTTGTTAAGTTGAAATGTTTCACTACTCATCCAAGTAGCTTCATCAGTCTGAGGAAAGTTGGCTATAGACCACAAATGTGTCGTCTAAGGTTGGTTTCACTTCAGACATGCCATGAATGGGCTTATCAGATGAACAATGGAAGGGGAGAGTGTCAATCACACCCTGGCAACCTCTGTGTGTCCCTAACTGTGGCCTTCCTCTGGAGGTAAGAATTGGGTCTGATTTTTCTTGGGACAGATGAAAGGGCAGCATGATAAACAGATTATGTATAAACCCTCCAAATCTGTTGAGTGATTTATTTATCTGCCCATGCAAGTATCATGGACCCCACTCTCAAACCACTTGTTTTCATTGTTTAAATTGTTCTCAAATGAGTGCTCTCTGTCTTTTAGATTAAGGTACACAGTGTTGTTTTTGTGTGTGATTTTGATAAAATTAATGTGGAAAATCAAGCAACAGGTTAGACCCATAAATTATTACTAAATGACTGACTCATAAATGGGTGTATCCAAAAAACAGTAGCTCCATAAGAAAAGGCTTATTTATTGGAAAGTCTTGTCTTAATTTCTAGATACTTAAACTTTTACAGTATTATTACAGTCCCAAGATAAATCTTAGATAACTGCTTACATACTTCAACTGGTGACTAATAGGACATGCTTCTGTCAATTGGTTCCATACCTTCCGAGGAACTACACAATTACATCTGCATTATTACCAACTTACTGGTTATAACTTTTTATTTGAGTTTATGGGTAATAGTGAAAGTTGCCCACCTGATATGAAGGAGATAACCATCTATTACACGTTTATGTAAGGCTAAATAAACTACTTGTAAAAGCAACCTACCAACATTGTCAGTGTGTCTGGTGATGATGTTCATAAATAACACAGATTTCCCAGAACCAACAAAGTGACAACTAGGCCATATGTGTGAACACACCATAGAAACCTTCTGAGATTCTGTTCTGGGTCACCTTCCATTTGTTATAATAACAGATGTGCCTATGTAATGTGGGGTCTCCCTTTGGCTGTCAGGAGACAAGCTGGAGCTGGAGTTCTGGCTGTTGCAGCTGTAAGAGGTTGTGTCTTTGCCATGGTCACTGTGGCAGTCTGATACATGGCTCAGTGGGGTAAAACGTGGGGTTTTCTTAGAGCTGGGTTTGCCCAAGACTTGATGAAAGCTCAAAGACATATATGGAGCCTGGGCTGGAAATTCCACCCCAACCCCCATGCCTACCAACACTCTCCTGTCATCCTCAGCAGATCTGGCCTGTAGCTCTGTCACAGCTTCATGCTGGCGGCCATCAGCAGGTTGTAAATGTCCTGCACCTCTGTGACTGTATGGAGCCTCCATCATATGCAGTCTTCTTCTCTGCTCCAGCACCATCTGCACACGAAGAGGCTGGCTTACACCATGTACTGAGCAATCCTGTCCACTTTTACCCAGTATCAGGCCACTGATAAGGCCAGGGCAGACCAGGGCACGATCACCATGAAGTACCTCAGCACCTTGTGTGTTTTGTTGGACACCCTGGCTCACAGGTTTGCTGTCCTCTGTGACATAGGGATGGGGATGTGGACAATCCTCAGATACCATGTTGTGGACACGTGTATAATGTTTGTAGGGTTCGTCCTTCATTCCACTGTTAGAATGTGGATTTGTTCTGCAGCAATCATGGTAGGCGGGTATCTCATCAGGGCACCTCTGGTAAGCTGCCAGCATGGGGCCTGATGAGGAAAACAACATTTAGAAACTGAAATTACCACAGAACTTTGGATTCCTGAGGCACATACATTAACAGTTCAATAAAATGTCAGGATGTCAGGAATATGAATCTGGTCTAGAATTATTTGACGAGTTACACTGACTACCAACAACTTGTGTTGTGTGGCCAAAATTCCTCTCCATTTTCTTGTTCCATAATAAAATACAGCATATATAAATACAAAATCTACAAAGACAGACTTACTGGCAATGATACTGCTGAGTTGTTAATACATTTAATACTGTAAATATGGGCCCAGTAACTACAGAAAACGATTCAATTAATTTGACTGCAGTAAGTACCTTGGTTACATATATCTATATAAATAAAGCCAATTTTCTGTCTTTCTGTCTCACCTCTAGACTCCAAAATGGGACAACCCCCACACATCTGAAAATTCACTTATACACTCATATAAAATTTCATGTGATCAGTGGGTCTTAATTAACAGGGTCATCCACCACAGATTCAACAGATCTAAAGTTTAACTGAGGGACAATATTTTCCTTTAGCCCATGATTCAAATTCATCACACATTTTGTCAAATTCAGTTGTCCATTTAGTGTTTGTGTTCAGTAAACTTTGTGCTATTGTTTTGTGACCTGTTCTTTTCTCTCTTTCTTTCCACTTACCCCAACCGGTCAAGGCAGATAACCGCCCACCCTGAGCCTGGTTCTGCTGGAGGTTTCTTCCTTTCTAAAAAGGGAGTTTTTCGTCTCCACTGTCACCTAGGGCTTGCTCAAGGGGGATTTGTTGGGTTTTCCTTATTATTTAGTTGTATTGTACTGTCTTAAACCTTACATTGTAAAGTGCCTTGAGATGACTTTTGTTTTAAGTTGGCGCAATATAAGTAAACATAAATTGAATTGAATTGAAATGAATAGTGCTGGCTCTGTAAATAGAGAAAAACAATGGATGAGTAGCACAAAGAGTGTGCATTTACCTTACTGCTAATTTGCAAAGTTTGCTGTTGTTGTGACTTTAGTTACATAAACTAGAGTGGAGACAAATTGTGAAGTCTGCAGCTGATGTGGCTCTGATTAGCACTACAGCAGCTGCAGTTATGCTAAGTCTGTGAATTCTTATATGGTCTCAACTAAATTCCTTTTTTTATTGTACTGTGTTTTTTGTTCATTCAGTTTGATAATAGCTCTTTATGTGATAATATAACTGGACAACTGATTCAATTCCAGTCACTAGTATAGTTGCCGTGGTGCATGGATGTTCATGAATTTTAATAGAATGGATTCTAAACTGTTCTAGGTTCTGATACAAATTTCAACAAACTAACACCAGAATCTACATGAAGTGGAATCATTCCTTTATGAAGATGGTAACTTAATTTTTATAAGAAAAGAGTATACCTGTATATTTGTCAGGTGCTGGGGAGCTGCTGATGTTCCATCCAACAGGCCCTCTACTGTGCAGGGAGCCGGCGATCTGCTGAGCTAACTGAGATGAGGAAATCGGGGGAGACAGGTGGCTCTTGGCATCTAGATGGCGCTGGTTGTAGGGATAGTGGAGGGTCAGATTGTAAGTGGTGCTGCAGGACAACTGGCTTGCTTCAGAATTCAAGCTGGAGTTCCTCTCCCTCACCAGGTATGAGGGTCTCTCCTTCCCCAGTCCACTCTGTGGGGAGCAGCTCAACCGATCCAACTGGAAGAGACTAGTGGCCTGCTGCTGTCCATAAACACATAACAGCATAGTAACAAACATGTGTAGTGATATTGTAAATTACATGGATCCATGTTTAGTCAAGACATTATTAAACTAAAGAGTTAAAGACTAACAGTCAGATGTTTTGGAATATAATTGTCAAAGTCAGTCACATAGATGAGAACAGTTGTTGTTTATCCTAGCTTAGAGTAAACAGTAAAAGCAAAAAATATAAAATGTCCTCAATTTTTTTCAAGTCAAGACACTTACTAGCCATAACAATGTATACAGTATGTTTATTATAAAATAAACAAAAAGCTTAGAGTGACCAGTGACTTCAGAGACAATGTTTTTATTTACTTTACAAAACCACAATCTTCCTCTAACCCCAACTAGAGTGAGTGTCTTGCCTAAACCTAACCACACAAATTAAATTATGTCTGCGGTGTGATAGCCATGTCCTTAGTAGACTCGTGTAAAAGGGGCTTATGCTGTCTGTTCAATTGAGTAATATGTTATAGGGACATGGAAAGTAGAATCTCCATAGCTTTTATTTTGATGGAATCTGATGGAATTATTAAAATCTATGCGTTGATTTAAAAAAATTGGAAAAATACAAAAACAAAACAAGTGTATACATTAACTCAGTGGTTCTCAAGGCACAATTTCCGGCTTGTTTTCCAACTATCCCAGTCCTACCCACTGCTTATTAACTGAATCAGTGCAGGGATAGCAGGACAACAAACAAGCAGGACAAGGTGCCAAGACATTAACTGGTCAGCAGGACTAATTTATTGCTGTGTAGTATTCGTTTACGTAATTTTTTGTGAACAGTTTTGTGAACTTTTATCTGGATTTCTGAGTCATGCATTTGAATCCTGCTTGGTTTAACTACATAGACAGAAATACTACTATAAGCCCAAGCAGAAGTCCCACCTCAGGATAGGGTGTTGCTCTGAGTTTGGTCTTCAGTTTGACCAGTTTGGGTCTGATATGTTTGCGGTGGTCCTCAGAAGACGTAAGACTCAGACCAGGCTTAGTTCTTCGATTCTGATCTTCAGATAGCTGCAGCTCTTTGCATTCAATGTCCCTGTTTGCAAACAGATTGTCATCCACTGTGTATATTAGTATAGAGTTGTGTTCATACAGGCTTAGCTTGCAGTGAATTCCTGAGGAAAATTACAGGGACAGGATGCCAACTCACGTGAGGACATAGTTCACACTGACAATACAGTGAGGTCTGGAGGAGCGAGTATTGTGGACAATGGTGGCATAGCTCTGCACCCACACCCATCCCCCATGCTTTGATAGCATGCGGTAGTACTTAGTAGTGACCTGGCCCTTCACTAGTACTAGAAAAAACACAGAGAAGAAAATATCAAAGTGGTGACAATTAATTAAGTATTATTAATTAAGTAATATTTAAACACTGTGTCTAAAGAAAAACATATTGTAATCATAGATACTGCATCTTTCTTATCTTTTCATCTTTCTTAGTTTTTCATCTTTTTCCCCTTTAAATCATTCCTGCCCGTTCTAACATTTCCTGTCATTCATTTTCCAAGCAGCACTTGTTGTGCAGCCCACAAGTACATTTGTCTTCTTCCATCCATCCATTTTCTAAACCGCTTAGTCCCTGTAGTGGGTGCGAAAGTACTGGAGCCTATACCAGCTATCATACAGGCGAGAGGTAGGGTACAGGTCACCAGTCATTACAGGGCCACATATAGACAAACAACCATTCACACTCTCACCTATGGGCAATTTAGAGTCTCCAAATAACCTGCACTGCATGTCTTTGGACTGTGGGAGTTTAGCCGGAGTGCTTGGAGAGAACCCACAGGGAGAACATGCAAACTCCACACAGAACCCAGGACCTTCTTGCTGTTAGATGCCAGTGCTAACCACTGCACCACCGTGCCACCTCTCTGGCCTACTTTGTAAATTTGTTTCAACATCAAATGTTTTACTAGTCCTCCATATTAGACTAATATAGCTTTTATTTATAACCCTAATTTTAAAAAATGCACATAAAATCAGAATACAATGATTTGCAAATCTCATAAACCCATACTATATTCACAATGCAACATAGAAAAAAGACATATCAAAAGCAAAACAAAAAAAGTTGCGACAGGACTATTATAACTATAAAAACGTAAAGATTTAACCTATTTCTTTCATATCAAGTTACCAGTCAGCAGCATGATCAATATGTAAGAGAGAGAAACATGAAAGTGATTAAGAGATGTAGCCATTGTCACAGACTGTGTCTGTTGTTGATTTGTCACTTGACATACAGACTTGGGGTCGTCTGTGGATTAGGAGGTTGAGCAGTCGTCTACCAGTCTTAGGATTATTGGTTCAATTCCCAGCTCCTCCTGTCATATGTCAAAGTGTTCTTAGGGAAGACACTGAACCCCAAGTTGCCCCCAATGTGTCAGATCAGCAGCATGGTAGCTTTGCCATCGGTGTGTGCTTGTGTGAGCAAATGGGTAAATGAGAAGCAGTGTAAAAGTGCTTTGAGTACCAGTAAGGTAGAAAAACACTATATAAGTTCTGACCATTTACTTACAACCCACCCCTGTAAGCCCAACCCCCAGCCAGATTTTGAGGACTCACATAAATGGTGAGCATAGCGTAGATGGAAGATGTCACAGGCATGGACATGGTGGTAGAGAGTCTTCTCTATCAGATCTTGAGGCTCATAGCCTGTCAGGTCTGCCACCCTGAATCAAGTACAAATGAGAGATGGGCATAAGCTTAAAGTCTTTCAGTAAAGAGCATTTTTATAGCCTCATTCTCTTAAAGGAGGATAAATTTGTAATTACAAATTATTTATTTTATTTCACGATTTGTATTTTATATTCCAGCCAGAAACCATCCAAAAATCCAAATCTACTCACTCTTCCTGTCACGTGAGTATATCTCATACCTTGTGTCCAAGAAGATCAATTTAAAGTCCAGACTGGCTCTGAACATAAACATGTTGCTGTGGAGTTTGATCTCAGTGATGCCACTGGGAGGTAGGGAGTGACCGACTGCCACCAGACCCACAGTCTGACAGCAAGATTCATATAGAGCCATGTCCATCATGTACTGTCGCACCTTCAGATAGCCGCTGCAGTGAATGACCTGTGGTGATATGGATTTACATGAATGCACTTAAGACACTGTACACACAGAAAACCATATCTGCATTCCATTCTCAAGACTGAGATTAACTGAGACTGAAATAAAGTATGTTAACCTTAATATTCAACCCCATGGCTGTTTAACCCTCCTATTGTGTTCCTGTCAAATCTCACTGATTTGCATGTTTTTTTCTCTCTAAAAAGTGCAGTAAATTTTAAGCATTTGTCATGAGACTTTGTTCACACATGGCTTTTGAACACATAAATGATATTTGAAATATTTTTATAAAGATTTGTGGGTTTTATGGAACACTAGTGAGTGTTAGAGTGTTAGCTGAAACGAACACAATAGGAGGGTTAAGAAAGAAATGAGAAAGAAGAGATTAAGAAATTAAGAAAGAAAGAAAGAAATTAAGAAATTAATTGTTTATCCAAAATTCAACAATAATTTATTCATCCATGGGTTATTTAACCCCTTACCCGTTTGCATTTCACAGGTGTAGCTATAAAAGTGGCCAGTGAGCATAATGACATACACAGACACTCAATCCTTCACAACTATGTGCAATTTAGGGTCACCAAATAGCTGAACTGCATGTCTTTGGACTGTGGAAGGAAAGCGGACAACCTTGAGGAAAACCCATGCAAACATGCTGACAGACCTGGATTCAAACCACTTACCATCTAGCAATGGCACTAACCACTCCTCTACCATGACATTGGATGATCCCCTAAATAACATAAATAAAGAAGTCATCATATGTGTATTAGATAATAATCCAGTTGCTGGACATACCTTATATCCTCCACATGTGAGTCCTGCATTTCGTTTAGCAAGAACACACTTCATCCTCAAGAAGAAGGAGCGCTCAACTTCATAATCTGCCACACAAACACACATTACAGGAGCATCATTCATTTTACAGATGCATTATGAAAGGATAACACTTTATTGATACTGTTGTTACTTACAACAATTGTTAGTTACATTATTACATTATTGTAATAACATAAGATATTGTATTTTACAATACTCTTTATGGCTAAAATTATTTACATTTTTGATTAGCACACACTTGTCTAAAGTGCATACACATGTAGGGCCATAACAAACAGCTTCACCATTTACAAGGATGCAGTCTGCAAGGTCAGACAAATGGTCAGAATCCCCTCTATTATAACTAGAAGGTAGCTGTACCTAACTTTTTCTGCCAGGAAAATTGGTTGTCCATGGCAAGCTGTTTGACTAACTGACTACTATTTGAATCAGACTGCTTAGATTTTAAAGCACAGGCATGCCCACTATGCCTGTAGACAGGGAAACCACAGCATTGCTCACATACATTATGCCCTGCTGTTGCACGATTACAAGTGAGGAAATATGGCCCTTAATAAAAGCTTTATGACAAAATTAAGGCACAACCGTTAAAGTCTTGGCAATCTATTTACAGAGAAATACTCATTTAAAAACACTATTTTAAAAATTATGTTCATCACAACAGGAACTATTACAACATCCAAATTTGATTAACATGGACACACACAATAGCATTTGCATTAACTAATAAACAAATTACACATTTTATGAGAATGTACAGTATAGCCCAGAGACTGTACTCTTTAAGTACCTGAAGAGAAATGATGGTGTGGGGGCTGGTGAAGACCCAGCACTGCTGTCATCTCATCATGGTCTGATGGGTGAATGTACTCAAAAATGCTGTTTCCTGTTAGCTCCACCTGTGGAACACCCATTTGCAGCACATACTCATACATGCACAGTAATCACAAGACTGAACCAAACAGCAAGCTTAACATATAAATGTAATGGATATATCCTAAAATGAAAGACCATGTCTTCCACATACCATACATGCTTGAATTCAGAAAATGCATGAATATTCATTTTTATATTAATTTGATTATATGAATTATTCTTTTTTTTCTTCCAAATCACAGGATTCAGTACAATAAACTCACTTAAAAATGCTATCAGAGAGCCTGCTGAGATGGAAAAAGATCTTACCTGGGACAAACCAAGGTGAACGGATGCTGTTTCTGAGATATACATGATTTTGCCATCAGGGGCAACAACAAACACAAACCCATCCAGAGTCTGAGAGAAATGAAACAAAGTAGCCACAGTTAAATACAAGTAAGATAAGGCAAGATAGCCAAACTCAGATATATACACACATACAGTGGTGCCCCCAGATCATTTTATGGGGATTTTTATGGTGGGGCCAGTGAAAATCTAAGGGTGGCACACCAAATCGGTCCTCCTTGTGCTAACTCATTCTGTTAAGAATAGTTTTCATTAAAAAGACCATATGCATCCAACACAATTACCTAAATTTTGAGAAATACAAAAACATTGCAGAAAAGCACACAATATTTTAAATTATTTTCCATACAGCTATGAATAAAAAGTGGGGTGGCCAGCAATTTTCCAGGGATGGCCATGCCCCTCCTGACCCCCCTTGGGGTGTCCCCAAGTGGCAGTGGCGTCCACTGCACACATATGAGTTTTCCATGAACAATGAGTCCTCCACCATGATACCTTAGCTTAAAGCAGACATTGTAAAAGTTGGAGAAGAGGTGGCATTCCACTAATTTAGAGAAATCTTGCCAGCCTAGAAAGACAGTTTAATAACATATTAAAAAGCCTTCATAAAGCTAGAACCTCGTATTATTCATCATTAACAGGAAAATAAGAAAAACCTTAGGAAACTTTTCAGCACTGAGCCATAGCTTATTTGAGCCCTGTATGCCCTTAACACTTAGTAGCAATGACTTTCTTTACAAATAAAATCATAACCATTAGAGACAAAATATCAAATAATGCCTGCAATCTAGATTTGTTTGTAGGAACTTATTCCTAGACTGCTTCTTCCTTAAAGATCATCCTGAATTGATTCCATTATTAATTAATCTAAACCATCATGTTTCTTTGACCCCATCCCAACTAGACTGTTCAAAGACATGTATGTAAAGTTATACATTAAGACCATAAGGTTAGATCTAAATGTCACATGTATTTATGATCAAAGCCTGGTATTTTATTGTTAAATGCCAATATCAAACATTTTAAACTATATATAATTTTAAAAAGTAAATCTCCTTTATAATTTGTGACCCATCTATCTGTTGGATGAGAACTGAAATGTCTTTAAGAACTTAAAGCAAGTCCAGTTGACACTGGGCAGGGATAACTATGACCTGGATGACTGAGTATTTTCATAGACCGTGCTAATATGATAAAATTACTAACAAGAAATTTTCAGCATTTTCACTGTCAGGAGAAGAATAAAGCCTGGCATTGTCCAGCTGAAATATCTGCTTATTTCCCAGCAAAAGACAGCAGCATGTGTCTCCATAAAAATCCATTAGGCACCACTGTTTTGGCCAACAGTGGGAAGGTTAATTGCTGTTCCAAATTTTCTCCATTTGTGGATAATGGCTCTCACCATGTTTCGCTGCAGTTCCAAAGCCTTAGAAATGGCTTTGGAACCTGGAAAACCTGGAAGACTGATACATATTAATTATTTCTCATCTGTTCTTGAATGTCTTTAGATCTCTGCATGATGTGTTGCTTTTTAATATATTTTATTGTGCTTCACTTTGTGCTTCACTTTGTCACTATTTAAGTGATTTCTTAATTCAATACAAAATTGAACTCAGCTTTCCAAAAAATGTGGTTAATCACAGTTCATTCATATTAGGACTCATTGTTCGCATTGTGTGTTAGTGGTAATAGATTACAACCAGGGTATGCAATAATTTTTCCCAGGAGCACAGAGGCAAGTCTGGAGCCACTAGGCTGTTTAGACAAATTATGTAACCGTATAAAAAGAACCTTGGTCAGGAAGGTCATCACGGTTGTTCATCATGTTACATACTTACAGTAAAGCATGGTGCTGACAGCAAAATGTTATGTAAGGGTGTGCAGCAGGGAGAGGAAGAAATTTACAACATAATGTTGTTTTCTGTACTGACTTGTAAAAGGTGGGATCCCAGTTCTTTGGCCATGCTGTCTAGAGAATTGAATCTTGTTGCCTGACCCCATCCATCACCCAGACCTACAGAGGGGGACAGACACAATAAAACAGATTGACAAATACTGAAATGCCAACTATCATGAAAAAGTGACACTCTTATTAATGAAGTTTAAGACAGTTTGGTTTTCATGGCAGTGTTTGTGCATTAAGAGTACATAGTTATTGTTAGAAAAAGATATTAAGTTCTGCTCTAAGATAACAAACCTCAACCTTAACAAAGGTTTTCCTTGCCAAAACTCAATCAAAAACTTGAGTGTGAAATCAAACTTGGCTCTGTAGTGTGACAGTCCTGTGCTTAGTATACCCACCACCCCATTAATTATCATTAATAAATGTAGCGGACGTCCCCAAATCTTTTTGCAATATGACTTGTCTTGTCTTATTTTGCCCCTGTCCCAATAATTTAAAATGACTTGCAGTTGCGGTTCAAGATCAAGCTGCTGCCATCTGCCAAAGTGTCCCTGGACAAAGCTTACCCCCACAATGTCCATAAATCCCCAGCCATAAATAAAACAGCATAGTGGGGCTTTTACACAAAAACTGCACATGAAACAGAGTGAATGAAAGGCAATTGCATGTTTATATTGTTTAATGGATGTAAGATTAAGGTTTAAGATTAAGGTCATCAATGTAACAATTTGTTTTAGACAGTGTATTTTAGACTTACTGCAAGAGCTGAGCTGGAAAGATCTAGCAAAAATACATAATCTTGCCAAATTTTATGCCATATGCATGAACATAGCCAAAATTATCAATAAATAAATTAAATAAAATAAAAAAAATAGAACGACAAGCGCGTAAAATGCGCCTAAGGGTAGCAGAGGGTTAAGCTTTTTAAGGGAAAACAATGAAATTTTTATCGTGTACTTTTGTGTGATAAATAAGGGTTGAAGAAAATTAAGAAATGGCAGATTTAAGGTGTATAGCATTTTGAAAAAATCCATACTTTTATAGAAACGGGTTAATGTTTGTAGGTACAGAAAAACGAGTCCTTGCGTAAGTAAACAACCTCCTTTACTTCTTCCGCATCATATCTTAATAAGTCTGTGGATTGTTTGGATGTTATGGATGTGTCTGTGTCTGTGCCAGGTTTCTGGTTATAAACAAACGTCTGGACCAGTTTCAGTGATTACCACATTAAAAAAAAAAAAAAAGTAAAGTAAGCTCAATATATTTAGGTGTAGAACACCTAAATAATCATATACACGCGCTTGTTGACTGTTAACATAACATGACATAATTAGCCCAATTCCAAAGAAGTTGGTAAACATAATGCAGTGATGTGCAAATCTCATAAAGCCACGTTTTGTTCAAAACAGCATATAGAAACAAAACAGCAAATAGAAAACACCAATGGTTTTTAAAGCTCTTGTGCAATTTTCCGCAGTGTCAGTCACTGCTTTTTTAGGCTGCGCCTGCTTTTGCAATTTTCCTGGCACCAGGCGAACTTGATTGCGCCTGCGGGGAGAAGAGGCGCAGTTTAGACTCTATTTATGTATGTTAGGTGGCCTAATGCAATGTTGGCGCACATTTTGGAGCAAAATGGGATTTGCGATAGAACCGCAGAGGCAGTGCGGTTTGGGATTATTGCCTGACATCAGCACGCACATACAGGGACCGCTCTAAAATCCATGTGTTGCACTGAATTGTAGAATGTTGAATATTAAGCGCTGTTTTATCACACAGCTAGGGAAATTACACTAGGTACATCACATCAACACTCTCTGCTGTGGCAGAAAGGCCATACCTAATTTCGGCACAACAGCTGACTTCATGAATTATTCATAAGTCCACACACCGCCACAGGATGGATCTGGAAATAATCTCTAAACATGAGTTAGAAAAGTTTTTTACTTGATTCCAACTTTTGGACAGAGTAATCCAGCTGTCCCCATGACTCCATTAGATCAGAGCGGCATTTTCATTAAAAGCACAAAGCCAAGCCATGTGAGAAGCATTATGAAGGTCAAGAATACGTTTTCCTGCTTGCAAATTGTGGTTGTGGTCAGTGAAAATCTTTCATAAAAAGACTCCACCTGTTGCTACACCTGACACATAATTAAACAGAGAATCAAACCCTCTCCAAAGTCCTACTGGCACAGCGCTTCTGTTAGTTTAAATATTTTTAATATTTGATTTACAGGGGCTGATACTCTGTAGTTACACTCATCGGCTTATTGTTCTTGGTAATTTAGAGACATAAACGTCTGTTTTCACATAAACGGAGAAGAAGACGAGTAGAAATTTAATTTAATTTCCCCGATCGTATAATAAAACCAGCCTGGAGATATTCAGTAGCTGCTGCACCAATATAGATCAGCTGCCTATTTATTATATTCTGATAATAAAGGGCGATATTTATGGTGATTTTTTATTAATAATTGTAATTTTCTTCTATTAATGTATGAACTTCAGTTGTTTATTCAGAGGAGCTTTCTCTCCACACCTCAGTTTCTTCCCAGACACAAGTCGTATACATACACACACACACACACACACAATAACGACTCTGGATGAATTCACACAATCTTAGTTTATGCTGGATAGATTGCCACAAATTGTATACAGAGATGCATGACCCCCCTTGTAAAGGAACACTAATCAAATAAGAATGTAGTAGTATATTAGGCATTAGACATTTTATCATTGGAATTTGGAATTATTATACAAGAAAGATATCACAAATGTGCTATCACACCATGATAGCAAATTTATTTTAGAATTTAGTTCAAAGCATTATTGTGTAATTAAATAGCCTTAATGTCATTGATCTATCTGCATACACATACCACATACATACAAGCAGTTTTCTTCATAGCCACCTGCTACCTGTATGTCTATGTCTTTATCCTTACGGCTTACCGAGCACATTCAAAAACAATGTAATTACCTGAGTAGAATTCAGTTTGACAGAGTGTTTGTTGCTGAGACACCTGGACGGGAAAACATTAAAGGAACTAGGGGATCTGTCATCGCCTGTTCAAGAAGAACCTTACCTTACCTTACATTCATAATCTGTACTGTAAACCCTTTTTTTCCCCATAATCCATGCTAATATTCAGAACCT
>OMLM01018489.1:0-30154 GCA_900302695.1 Helostoma temminkii | reverse complement strand
GGGGTGTAAAATCAATTTTACTTCCCCTTCCTCTGATAGGACACAAGATTCATAAGAGGAAAAGAAAGTGAAAGAAAAACAAAAATAGTCATCCCCTAACATCAGAACAAAACTAGTTTAAACAAAACCGACAAAATGGGAAGAAGAAAAACAATTGGTCCGCAGCAGAATACAAAACTGGTATAAAATGCTAGTGAACTGCAAAAAAATGTATCGAGTTCGTTATATAAAAATAAAACAGCAATGATCCACACCAACAAGGCTAAAATGTACTTCCCACAACAGTGTGCACTATTCTGTATTTTTAACCAGAAGTTTAAAATAAAAAAAAGGAAGAACCAATGACAATCACTGCAGGTTCACCTGCCTCTAACACTAAATTAGGAGCAGTTAATGAAGAGCTCAGATTGGTCCTTAGGGAAATAACGAAACCACTCCAAATTAGAAAAGAAAAAAAAAGTAATAGACAAACTAGTAGGAAAATATTCTAAGTGCCTGCTCTTCCATCAACTGTTCCAACTTCATCTACTCAGGAGATCAGCGTTATATGTAGGTACTATTGGAATCAATGCAGGCATTTAGAACAAGAGACTGTACTGCACCGCAGGGATGAAAGAAGGTTGGGACTCCCACGCCCTGTGGTTACCCGCTCAAATATTATAAGTGCATTCTCTGGCAGGAGAAGCATTGTGAATATGCTCGAGGGCAGGCAGAGGAGACGAAACCTGGACGTTTGACAGGAAATAATAAACCTAACCAGTGTCAGTGCAACTTGACAAGTTGATTTGTTAACCCAAGGCCTAAATGAGGGCGAATAAAAAAAAGAAAAAAGTCCCCGCCTATTAAAAAAGCATCCAAAAAGGATGTGGCAGTTCCAACAATGCTTTCAGCTGGTAAAACAAGAGCAATGTGAACATTCACAGATCTGCCGACAAAAGGAGGAAGTGATGGCAGCAACACGGCACTAGTATTCACATGCACCATAGTGTCACAGGACTTTTTTTGCCCCTCTTTGAACAAAGGGGCATTGATGCAAACAAAAAGAAAAAAAGAACTGCTGGGAGTCAGGTTTTTTAACTGATTCACAGCAGAAAAAAAAAAGTTTGGGCACAATAAATTTAATAAAACGTTTATGCAGCGGTTACATGTGGAATGATCCGGGATCACCCTGACATGCTCAGACTGGTGGGCCTCTATTGTGTGCTTACAGATTTCTGTATGGGAGCGGAACGAGACAGAGGGAGGATGGATATTATGTTGGAGGGGGAAAGAAAAATGCTTTGCTGGGCAACTAAGCAAAAGTGTCTGATTCATTATTTCTCATTCAGAGGAGCTAGGAGGACACTGTCACAGTCCCAGGGGCTGCTGATAGTCTGGTCAGCAAAGGGAACAGAAGAAAGGGAGGCAGGAAGGGAGGGTGAATGCTCTCCTGGAGCTCTACATTCAGCTCAAACCTGGTTCAGGCTGTTCTATAGAAACACGTACAATCAAAAGATTCACACAGCCTGTGCTACATTCAGTGCTCAATATGACTGGGGTGGGGTCACACACCCAGAAGCTTCCCATAGATACAGCTCACTGTAAAACGAAGCTTGGGTGCAACGAAGTAGGTTTATTAAACGTCTTAAGTGATTCATACATATAAGCTTGTCTATGTGGGCAAACATGAGACTGAATGAATGAGTTAGAGCACTTCTTCAAAGCCCAGCAAAGCCACAAACCTTTTCTCAAAATGGGTAGTCAGGAAGGGGAACGGCCAAAAGCTTAGCATGACGTGTACATTCAGAAAGGAGCTGGCCGCCTTATTGTACCATGAGTAAAGTGCAATAGTTGATAGGGATTCATTAATTCCAATAGTCACATTGGAAAGCTACACAAGTTGGGCCGAATCACACTTTTTTATGTAAAGGACACACAAAACCAAGTTGAGCTCCTCAGAGGCAGACTGATCTGAGCGTGTCAGGGCCCTGGCCTAGTGTGGGCGGAAGCCCTGTCTGTGGGGGATGAGGGGGGAGACTTGCAGGAAGGGACCGTTGTACTGAGCGCAGGTGAACTGCCTGGAACAGAGTGCGTTTAATTCCTCTACATGCACTTCAAGATCACAGCAAGAGTGAGCTAGAATATCGACACGGACAACAGAGCTTTCATGCGAGAGATCTAAGTCACGAATACAACAATGCAAACAACTCAAACTGGAGGTTAAACTAGGGCTCGCAACCACGTTGTCACCAAGGAAGTCTGAGCAACAACAGCAGAAGGGCAGGAGGAGGGAGGTGGAGGAAGAGGGGGAAGACGATAAGCTTTCTACTTGGGGGTGAAGCTGGCCGCGTGGGGGAAACCCCAGACGGCCGGCACCTTTCTTTTTACGCCTTTTCTTCATCCTCAACCCTCAACTCTGCTGGTTCTGCTGGTGGTTCTTGGCGTAGCTTGTGAAGACAAAATTGTAATCGTTGAATTGGGCCAACTGGCGGTCGAGACACTTGTAGCCCTGGAGTTTCTGGGCAGAAGAGAAGACGCTGCGACACTTGGAGCTCTGAGAAACAGAAAGGAAACAAAACTTAATCCAAGACAAAAAAAGAAAAAAAAAAAAAAAAAAAAAAAAAACCAAAACAACAAAAAAAAACAAACACCCACACACAAAAAAAACCAAACAAGTTTTATACAAACCTGGTTGACAAAAAGTGTAGTCACAAATTTCCCTGGCTTGAACACCTCCACCACCTTCCTCACCAGATCATCATACGACGTCTGGGAGAGGTTGGTTTCAAAGCTCACGTAGGAGAAATCTGGCTCTGGGGTGATGTGGATGGTCCAGTATGTTCCCTACAGATCAGAACACACAGAGCCTCATTACAGAACTGGTCACTTTGTTGGCACGGCAGAAAATACTGTATGAAGACGAGACACTCACGTCGGTCTTCATCCCGTTCATCGAGTATCCACAAGGGTTGAACATTGTCGCATCGATCACAGAACCTGGTATCAGGTCACGAATTCCACTCATCTGCAACAAGAGGTGAAACCGGTTAGCAACAGTTCAGGACAAACTAGCAGCAACAGAACCTCTGAACTGCTCTGAAGCCGTGTGCTGATGGAAGACCTACTTACACGAGTGACATCACTTGCGGAAACACCATCTTTCATATAGAACTGGTCCATAATGGCTGGATCGAGGTCGCTCATCAGAACTTCCAGCGTCTGATCTGCATGCTTGTTCTCCCAGTACTCTGGCAAGTCCAGGGTGAACAGGTACCTGTGGACAGACACACAGGCTCACTGAATAGTGTATGCAAATGAGACTTAATGTAGAAGAGGCTATGAACAAGTTTTAACCAGAAAAACAGCAAGTGAGATTATGTGTGCTAACAATCTACTGTACATGTCATGGAGCAACGTTCGACTGTGGCAGACATTGCTTTGTTCCGAATGTAGCTTTTCATTTGGAGAGAAACTTCTACAGTATTTCATGTTCATAAATACGATTCAGGCAAATGAGCATAGGCATCAACTACCATCTTGACAAAACCAGTACAGTATACCAGTATATGTGGTGCTTACCAGCAGTCAGAGTTCAAACGTCCCATACAGTAGGCGGCACCATCTATAAAAAAAAACAAAAAACAACGCAGATGTTTAGGTTGAACTGATGGTCCACATGTGGATGATGTTATCTCAGATGTGCAGCTACCCGAGTTAAACTCAAGGGACACATAAGCAAACTGAAGTGAACCGACGCATTTTAGACTGCAGGATCATATATCGAATTCAGCGCACAATAACAGACCAGTGAAAACAAGATGGTGGATCCAGTAGCTGCAATGAGCCATCATGCTTGTGCTGAAGTTCAGCAGTGTCTATAATCAAACGAACTACAAATACACATCCAGTACTTCTTCCCCATGATGATTCTACTACTTTTCTTGATAGCTGGCAAACAGCTCTAGGTGAATTACTGCGAACGCCTGAATTGAAGCATGCTCCATTTTGTTTTTGCAAGTTTAGTACGTGACCACTGTTTTTGGCTAAAATGCTAAGAGCTATATTCACAAATGACAAGAGAACCAGTTCTGTTGGTTAAAACCCCATCAAGTCAGCCGTTTCATGGTTGTACTGACTAAAGACGTCATACGTTTAAAATGCTTGTTTGTTGGTATTTAATATCCCAGAAGTTCCCAAAAACTTTATTTAGACAAAAAAAAAAAAAAAAAAAAAAAAAAGTGCTTGGATAAAAGATTGAATGCATTAAACAAAAATATTTACAGGTCTAACTAAATACTAAATTTAACAATGTATTATTGGAACAATGTCTTCTTACAGGAAACCAGCACTGGTGTTAAACAGAAAGTAGTGTAGATACTTTCTGTTTTAACAAAATGCAATTGAGAGAATTTTGAAATCTTTGAAAATTATGTAGGGATGACAAGTGATGTTACATACTTGGGAAAATCTGGCTGAGAAAGTCCACCTCCTCCTGGAAGTTTCGATGAGGGAACTCTTGGTGGCTTGGCTTCATAAAGTTCTTGCGGGAGTAGAAGAAATTCTGGAAAGAAAGAAATAATCACATCGACTACATGCATCAAGTAAAAACTGCAGAAATGATTCTGTGAATGCCACATTTGCTACACATCTGTAAATGTCCAACCTCGATGGCATCGAAGCCGCAGTACTCCCGAGCAAGTTCCAGCAGAGGCACCAGTGCTTGCAGTAAGAGAGTGGTTCCGCATGTCTTCAAAATGAAACGTCTCTTGGAGACAAACATGCTACTCTCACTGTGGAGGGTTATTAAAAAGACGAGAAAGAAAAGGTGAAACATCTGTATAGAAACTACACACCACTGGATGTGTTTCTGCAAAGTGTTCAGACACCTTCACTTCCCGCTTCACTTCATGTAGTAGATTTAATGTTAAAGAAAATAACCCATTTTTGTCCATTTATCTAAATTCATAGCATAATTACAAAGTGAAAATGTGTCAGTGTTTAAGAAACTAAGGAGAATTCTCATCCAAATAATGGTTAGTGGCATCAAGTTTGCGTAAAGCTTTATTTGGACATTGGCTAAGACTAAATGTTTGTTGTATCATTATGGGTATATGTGAGAAATGAAGCACTAATGTGGCAATTTGTTCTGTATCAAATTAAATCCACAATACTAGAGTGTGCAAAAAGTGAAGGTCAGAATACGGCACAGACAACAGGAAACATTTGTTGCTGATCACATGATAAAAAATATGGTTGAAAAATAAGTGTTAGACCAAGTGTGAATCAACATTAAAAATGTAAATGTGAGCAGCACAACAGATCCATTCAATCCACATCAACAACCCTCAATGTCAGAGAGCAGGGTGATGCGTATGCTTCAGTGAACAGACAGTTGATTTAATAGAAACCTGTTCTGTGAGACATGCGTGAGACACAACCAGGGCTCGAACTGGCTTTATTTCACCCTGGCTATGAGTCATCTCTGCTTATCGTGAGTCTGATAAAAACAAAAATAAAAGCTTACTGATTGCTGGGTGAGACCTGTTACTTTAAAATATGCAGAGTGAATTTTAAAAATATTTTTAGTTTAGGTCCCAGTAGACTGCACTTCTGCATCGAGTCCATCAAGAAGTAGTATAATGCAGACAGGTTGTGTCTGAAATCATTCACTTCTCCCTATACAATCCATGCAGTTCACTCAATAGTGAGCAGTAAATTGAAGTTTAACAACGGCTAATCAGTGTCATCACTCATAACCGCAGTGGTAATTTTCTTATCTATAAAATGGGAAACGATGCATTGTGGATTGTTAGCAGAAAAAAAGTGCACTTAGTTACTTTAGTGTTGCATTGTGGGAAACTAGAGAATTCCCTCAACATTTCGACAGCACCACAAAATGGCAAGCCCCCTATAGAGTGCACTATGGCTAATAGGGAGTGCTTTGAGACAGCCAGTGACTGTGCTGTAAAGTGGCTTACAGGGGAACACTTTCTAATCTGCCTGTCTGATAATCAAGAGGACAACATGATCTACCAGTCACCTTTCAAGCTCCCGGCATGTTTGTCTTTGTGGCACATGATCAAATGTTATCTAATCAACAGGACACTAAGGTAACCACAGATGACAGCACTCACCTGAGTATATAAGCTTCCTGCTTGTCGGTCTTTGTCACACTTATGATCAAACAATGCACATTCTCCAAAAGTTTGTCCCACTCAAACCTGAAAAAAGAAAAACAAAAACTGAGAATTGGTCCATTTAATCAAATTTTAAACGTTTAAATGTTTGAGTGAAGTAGTGCTGGTTCAGTGCAACACAAGTTCACACTACAAGGCAACACCTTTTTGGGAGAGACGGTAATAACGAACCCAAATGACCAACCTAATCAAATTCTAAGCTTGACTCTAAAACCAAAGTTAAAACCTTAAAACAACACTTTGAAGGCCACTGAATCACAGTGTCTTCCTGTCTTTGTGAGGACATTCACTGACATAATGCATTATGTCTTTTCTTACCCTAGCCCTAACCTGAACCTAATTCTGACCTTCCTGCTAAAACTAATTTAAAGATGTGAGGCCAGGCTAAGATAGCTTCACAGTAGTATCAAAATAAAAATGTGTAAACACATGTGGTTTTGTGTTTGAATTTTGGCACTAGCTCTGATAACAGGCCAGACAACACAGCCCGCCAGCATTCTTCGACAACAAGAAGGCTGCCCCTGCCGCTGCCACCCCCACTGCTACCGCTCAAACACTGCTGCAGTGCAAATGCAGCTGCGTCACATTCTTCTTACAGCCTTGGAAGAGCAGCCTGAGCCCATGTGGTGAATCCAGCAGGCATGAACAGTACAGCCTGGGCTGGTAGAGAAAGAGCGCGAGGAGCACAGCGCTCAATGGAGAATTTACCAGTAGACCAACGCTGCAGTTTACCCCACACCCCAGCCCACCCTGAGGGACGACCGGACCTACATAGCTCAAAAGCCATTTCTGGGGCAAGAAAGAGAAATGTGCTTCTGATACCACTGTCGGCAGCAGACCTCTAACTTGCAGCGACAGCTCAGGCCAGAAAGCAGGTGTGAACAGTAAAGCTTCATTCATTCTAGTAGCTTCATTACATAGGTTTCACTCCACCATTTTAAGATACATTTTCAACCTGCACTTAAAAACCTGAATAATACTGCACACACAAAACCAGTCTGCTTGGTGACCATTGTTGCATGGCAACCCCGCTCCATACCCACAGCAACTCAACAAAAACTCAATAGGGGACATGCATATGACTCAGGAGACAAGCTTCTGTGAAAGTAACCAAAGTCATCTCAATGGATCCAAAAAGTCAATGACAGGCGTGGTTTTATCAGCTACATCCGATCTGACTGGTCAGTCTGGTAAAGCGCATTATAATAAGTAATTATTAAATAATAATAAATTACACATACCAACCAAATCCTCTTTAAGCTCATACCATACAGGTGAAGAGGAGGAACCATTTTAATCTGGATGGTATGAAATTTTTTTTTTGCCCTTGGCAAAAATTTGTCATAGCCAAAATGCGTTAAAGGGCTGGGTCTTTGAACAAACAAGGATAAGCTCAACGCAAGCCGTCCAGTTATTTGCATTTTATTTAAGGAATGACTCAAGAGGTGTTGCAACATGTCTGCTTCCCAGCATCATACCAGAGGGACGACATTACCGGAGGCCTGGCCAGCTCTTGTTTCAGTGTGAAATGCACCAGAGGCTATTTCTGGTTGCTCAGCAGGATCAGACTTTGCTCAGAAAAAGAAATCTCCAGGAAAAGAGCAGATTAAGCTGCTACATAAGTTTGTTTGTCAAGAAGAACAAGATATTACACTGGTTACCAGGATGACAAACCTGGAATTGTTTCCCCTACATCTGAATAAATGAAAAAAAGGGGCTTGTGACACAAAACAGATCATGTGACATTCATTTGCAAGTGCTGACAGCCTCAGAGTCACAAGGAAAGGGGAAAAACAACACATTTTAAAGGGTGTAAATGTGACAACACAAACTCGCTTCAGAACTAGTAGCTTGACAACTGCTAGGAGAAGTCTGCGCGCTGCCATTGAGCCCTGAAGGACAGTGGTGGTAATGTGAGCTAGCACCACATTTGTGAATCAGATGCCCTTGTGGACTTATTTGGACATTGGCTGATGTCCAGCGAGCTGATCCACTGACAGTGTCCCTCTGAGCCGTTAATCTGCCCTCTGGCTGTATTTTAATGCCAGTCCTCATTCACCCGATCAGCCACACACACTTTACTTCAACTCACCACAGTGATCTGGTTAATAACCAGACAAGGAACTCAGGGCAGGCAGATCTGGACTTCAGTCTCACCACAGCCCAACATACAACTACACCAAAAGGTAAAACAACCAAGCAGTTACTGCTGAACAGCTGCTGACAGCAAGGCCCATTCTGTACACACCATTACCACAGCTTCAGTGGTTCTACTGGTGTCTCGGTGGACATTTAATCAGCACTGAACAGTGACATGGTTCCACAAAAATCACCAACTGATTTGTTCATCCTGCTCAGTACAAGCTCCTTAGTAACTAATGGATTTGTGGCGTTTTGTAACAATTTCTCCGAACATGTCATCTCCCAGACAAATCCATTTGTCTTTGAATGCAGCAGGGAGACCTTTCAACCAATGGGATGAACTGGGAGGGGAGTAGCCGCATGGCTGAAAACGTGACTGGCACACGGACTCTGGCAGCTTTTCGGGGCTGCCATGTAGAATGGCTGTCTGCGGGAGAAACTAAGCTTACATATAAAGTGAGCATGTTTTCAGTGATATGATCTATTTCTATAACTTTTCCTGATTACTGCACGTCTCATTCATTAGTCATGTGTATTCACATACATCCGCGTTTGTTGACTGCAAAACGAATCCCTTCTGGTTGGGCAAAGACCTGTGACTTGACTGCATGTGTGTTCGTGTTTCTGGCCAGTGCCGCTGCCACACGCGGTGACGAAGGGCGACCGCATGCTTGACATGTTCGGTTAGGCCGCCTCGTTGAGTGACGCAGAAAAAATAACCTCTCCATTTAGAGCCAAACTAAATAAAATGACATGCAGAAGACGTTTTTATTAAACCTAGTTTGTATATGTAAAAGTATCTTTGTATGTTTTAGTACAGTGACAATCTTGTATTAAACAGCGCTCAATGAGGGGGGCAATCAATAACGTACGCACCGACGGGTTCCAAAAAAAAAAAAAAAAAAAAAAAAAAAAAAAAAAAAAAAGGAAAGGCGCAAGCCCGCCTAATGTTGGCATCAATGTGAGCCGACACATTACATTAATGCGAGGTAAGGCTCCTTCACATGAAAACTGAACTTACAGCAGAGCTTTTAAGTGGAAGAGGCCAGCAGGAGACAGCTTATTCTGCGATTATTTCCTCCTAGGAACTAGCTAAAGTTAGCTAACGCTAGCTATTAAAAGGTGGTCAACAGGGTGCCAAGACTGCTTTAAGCACTAGTTATACCACTGATATATCACTCGCCATTATAAGTGAGGGATTGTGTCATATAGTAGCTAGATATGGCATACATTGCATCGGCTAAGAATGAATGACTCAGCTTGGAAGTGCCACTTCCAAAGGGGGATGTGGCCTTTTTCGAGTGATGGCGTGAGCTAGCTTACTAGCAGTGAGCTCAGAATATGGTTCACTGCCTCATTAGCTAGCTTACTGCCTGAGGACAACCGATAGTTGAAGAAATGAATAAATTCCTTCTGGAGATTTGACATACTTAAGATTTCCTGGTTATATGTCACGAGTGAGCGAAGCGGAGCGGAGCCAAGCATGTGGCCGGCATTTCCGCCAACGTTTCGGTGCGCTGCCGAGAACTGACACAGCAGCTAAGGGATTCAAGTGACAAACCTTGGGATGGAACGGAGGTCCCCGGTTCCTTTGGTGTCATCCTGCCGGGAGAACCACACCTCCAACAACTTCTCCGTCCCTTCGAAGAAGTGTGCACCGTTATCTTCCATCATGAGACAACAGACACCCAACAAAATATTAAACGTCGCGTGTAACGTTTACAGCTTAATGAATCCTCCCTCGATCAGTTATAATTTATTGAGGTACAGTCCTTTAAGCAATCTGGTGTTGATTTTCTTGAGTTACCGTCTTCCCTTTTGCAGAGAATACCGTTAGCGAGTGCTAGCTAATATCGCCGGCCATACTGTGTAGAGCACTCAATGGAGGTAGCGCAGTGGTTTTATCTGCTGGCAGCGCTTACGTCAGTCACATTGTGAACCAACCCAGTGCATGCTTGTGTCTTTGTCTCTGATTGGTCCTGAGATCTACCAATCATTGGAAAACAATGGTTTCCTCACATGACTACTTACAGCCTTAACAACATCTTATGGTTCCATTCAACAACATTAAAAATTACATTTTAGGGGATGCTCATGTAAGACTCTGGTTGAAAATATAGGACTATTTCCATAGTACGAATATTATATTTAAATGCTTCAGCATACGTAAGGCAATTTTTTTATATTCGTGGCTTTTCCCCTGTTCATATGGATTAAATATTCGTATATTTTATTCCTTTCACGTACCATTTCTGACCGCAATGCATTGTTGTTTCTTGTTATAATAGTACATTATTATTTGTGCACTATGCTGGCATAAACAAAACACAATTTGACTCAGAATGATTACTTTAACTACACACATACTACACACATAATACGTTCAAATATTGTGTTTTATAGTACTGTATTATTATAACGTCAGGTAACTAAATTTAGCAACAATAATAATATTGTTGTTGTTGTTGTTGCTGATGTTGCTATTAACTAGTAGTTATTAATAGTTATGATAATAATAACGCCATTGTGCGCTTAATTACATTCTTTTGTAATGGCCTAATTGCATATTTGCATTTAGATAATAATGGGTATGCATGAACCCAAGCCACCAATGACTACATTTTTGAAGAACGTTCATGAGTACGCGAAGTGCAACAAACCGCAGTAAGAAACGCGGGCTGTAGTTTCCTACATTTCGGTTTAAGAGCTGGCGAATCGCGGCGCCTGCACAAAAGAACTACCCTACCCAGCGACCCCTGCGCGCCAATTAGAAACGTCAACGAGCCAGTGAACATTAAGCGGAGCAGACCAAAATCCCAAACAAGGAAATGGTGGGGGAATAAAACGACCAGATTATTTAATTAATGCATGTAATAATTAATATTTTATTTTATTGTAAATTAAGACGTATTTATGGGTTAAAATGGATTACGACTTCAAAACAAAGCTCGCTGCCGAGAGAGAGAGAGTAGAAGATCTGTTCGAATATGAAGGTTGCAAAGTGGGTCGAGGCACCTACGGGCACGTTTATAAAGCTAAGCGCAAAGACGGGTAAGATAACCGTGAACGTTATTGTTTGTACTGCCGTAAAACTGACTGTAGGATGCATTTTCTGAACACACACATCGGTTGTGTGTTGAACGGGGCGTTAGATTTGAGCCTCCCCGAAGCGATAACCCGTGTGTCTGTGTTTTTGTTTTCATGTAACGCACTCACTCACTCACCAACGGCCCCCCCTCTTCTCCCTTTCCTCCTCCCCTTCCCCACCTCCCCCAAAACAACACAGTAGCGCAGCTATTTATTTGTTGACAAGTCTCTTGTTTATGGTGACAGTGAAGGTGGCTTGTTCTTAATGTAATTAAACGCACTGGAGGACACTGCTACCGTCATTTCGCGCCATAGTGTTTGGGCGTCTTGTCGTGGACAAGTCGCTCCCCCATTTTGAACACTGTTACTGGCAAACTTTTGCACCACTCAGCTGATAGTTATCCTTTAGCTGTTTGCTCTTTACATTGTCGCTGTCAACCTTGTGACAGTCTAACTTGTGCGAATGCAATGCATACAACAGCAAGATTATGTTCTCACATTTCTGTGACAGTGTGCCAAGTGTCACTACCAACTCGAACAGGCATAAAAGTCAGTAAAATATAATAATAGCTGGCAGTGCAGTTTCATTTTAATAGTAGCCTATAACTGGAGTTAACATTGCCAAAATGTTTATTACTCTTGAGCCTTTGCCAGAGGAATAGTGCAGGACAAGTACAGTTCTTTTCTCCATCATACTATGTGTATAACTTTGTTTCTAGTTGTCAAGCAAATTAAGAAATCTCAAGCAGTGGCTGACTTCACAGCACAGTATAGTGACTTTACTAGGGCTCAGATGTTTCCTGTGTTTTATAATTACGAAGTTAAGTTATTGTTGTTGTACAGTTAAAGTTTTCCTGGTAATATGATTAGGCTGAAAGTTTAGTTTGGGATTGGGCCAGATGTGACACATGAACAGGTGGTGCTTCTGTTAGGACCTGCATTACCTGTGATCAGTATCTGCCTCCTAGAGCAGTACAATTAAAGCCACAGTATAAGCTTTTTAGATATGTTTTAGTAGAACTGTGCTCCAGAACAGTCTTTACGTGGAGAGGTGCTGTCAAAGGCTTCTGTGGCCCCGCCTCACAGAACAATGTGGCTGCAGTGGTGAGGTGCAGTATTCCCTTCTAAAGGTTTCTGAGTGGGGCTCACCCTATTAACCAATCAGAGAATGTCAACTATGTCTGCTTGACTGGTGAATTTGTAGCTTCTAATTCACTGGATTTTCATATTGACTAATACCTGAAGGCCTTGGTGGAGCATCGCTCTATGTAGGAGATCGTAGAAGGGCACGGAGTGGGAGGGCTGCGTAGTGTGGATTCATTTCAGCTCTACAGCTGGCTTGGTAACACAGAGTTGCATATTGTACCTTTATACTGTAACTGGCACAAGCCTAAAAATACAAAACCGATTTGGTGTCAACCAGATGTGACTGATGTTCAGATACGATACGAGAGGTCACGTGTTGTTAACTTGCAATATTGTGTTTAGTCATTGATTAAGCTGAAAAGCTGAGTCAACAGTGAATAATAGAGGTTAGATGTGAGGACAAAAGGTCAACACAAGCGAGTCACACGCAGTTATCTGTGCAGCGCTAACGCCCAAGAGACCTTTTAGTGCTTCTAGTTATGTGCACAGAGGCGTTATTATATTTATTATTTTGTAGAATAGTCACCTGATCGTTGGTTCACAGGTGTTTTAAAACCTTTTGACTCCCTTAAATGTATTGTCAGACCATTATTATGTCTATATATTCATCTATAGTAGCTAGCAAACCTAGCAATGATTTTATAGGTAGTATGGTGTCTTATCATAGTAGGGAAAGCACAAGAGCAAATAAGGACATAAAGGGTGGCTCAGTTCTGACTGACTAAATTGAGTCATTATTATTGTAAGTTATATCTGTGCATTTCCTGCCATAACAGCCAAGAATGTTGAACTATTCAAGTGTTGCATTACCAGCAGAGTTAATGTTTCTCTACTGAAATCCACAGATCAAGTTGTTCAATTTTACCACCCATAAGCGTTGGACAGGCTGCGCAGTCTACAAATGAGAATTTACTAAGTTTTCAAAGCCATGGCCTTGATGGCCAAAATTGCTTCAACTAAATTGTACGATAAATAAAACAATACTCAGCTTGTAATATGTAACGTTGTAGTTTCTGGGAAATAAGTATAGAAGAAAATAAGTAAGTGAAGTCTGGAGAGTTACTATTGTCAGCCTGGTTTGGAATCTCAGAGGGTCCATGAAGAGCCCTGGGGTGGAGAACATCACATATTAATATGTAATGCTTACCTAAAAAATACTACACTGCTTTCTATTTCCAGTGCATACAATTCCACAAATGCCATGTTTCCACTATGTAAACCGGTTTGTCCTATTAGGGGTCGCAGAGATGCATTTTTCCTTATCAGTTTACACTGAATAACCCATAATAAAAAAACATGTTTGTAGATATTTATTATTGGAAAAAACAAAACAAAATCTTTCACTTCAAAAAGTAGTCACACTATTTGTTGTTGCAGCCCAAATTGTGGCCACTTGCATGCTGTTTGCTTGATTTTTGAGTGTCTTTTTGCTTGATTTTTGAGTGTCTTTTTTTTGTCTAAAATAGGCCTGGAAGCCACATCTGGTAAATTGGATTGATTGGATATAGTATAGAAAGGTACACTCTACAGTTCACACTGCATGTTAGTACTTCAAATAACCCATGAAGGTCAATGTAGTTCTCCTTGGTAACATTTTGTGTTGAGCCACAGATCAGGACAAGGGTATAAAACCATTTCTAAAGCTCTGAGGTGTTTCCACGAACACAGTGTGTTTCACAGTGTTGAAGAAGTTTGAAAGCACCAGGATTCTTCTCTAAGTTGGTCGTCCGGCCAAACTGAGTGGACGGACAAGACAAACCTTGTTCAGGGTGATAACCAAAAGGTTCAGTTAAGCAGAGCTTCTGAACTTTTTCACCATGACCGCGTCATGCTATGAAGAAACTGGAAGAGACTTACTAAAGTAGATGTGGAGATGTAACTGCTGCAGAATGAGCCTCTCCTGGGGCTGTATGCTTCTAAACAGAAGAGATAAAGTTATGGCTTTTAATGCTTTTGTAGAAAAGTTTAGAAAAACATCACTTTCACTTTGCCATTATGGCTTATTAAATATCATTAAATGCACGCATATACACTGCAGAATGAAGGGCTGGGTTTAATGGTACTTTAATTTCAAGATTCAAATAATTCCTGAACATTTTATCCCTATCCAGGCATGTGAGGTCTACTGTGGGTGTACTACAGGAGGTTGTCGCTGATTGTTCAGGTCCAAAGTAAACTTTGTTCAGACATTTTCAGTGCTGCGTGTCTCTGGTGGTTTTTTAAGCATAGGTTTATGGTGCTGGCATTGCATAGTAAATAGTAAGAGGCAGTCACCAGTTCATTCGCAGACCATAGTTTTGGGAGAGACATGATGGCACTGTGTGTAGACCGCAGTGACGTAATTACAGGGGCCTGCACAGGCACACATTAACCAGCACAAGAGTGATGCAGTGGCCTGGAGGGACCTGGCCAACCAAGCCAACCACCGCCTTAGATTTTGTGATGTGCGCCACACTGTTGAATATACTGGTAGCAACTGCCGAACCAGCTTTGGGCAGTTACTTTTATTCCACAAGCTCAAAATGCCCTTGCAAAGCGAAGCAGTGCCACATGAAACAGTTTTTATGTATTTTGAAAACACTTGGTGAACTTTTTCATTTGTTGGTCTCAGACCTTTGGATTGCACCTTGAACTGTGCAATCCATCATAATAACAAACTTCCAAACTCATCAGTTTCTCTTAAAATCAATCAAAGTATCAGTAAAATCTCAACAATTCCCTTAGTAGTTGAAGTATGTAAATGCAACTTTAGCAGATGCTGTGAGGCAACACATTGATCGGTCTTTACTAGTTTTTTTTTTTACCTAGCTTGGTGTGCCTGTGTCTTAGGAGTGCAGACCCAGACATGTGGCAGAGTTCCTTTTGATTTGGGTATCTGGACCCAAACCTGATGGAACCCACGGACTTTGATATGTTACAGTGAGAAATGATGATGTCTGATGTTTCTATCCACTTGTCTTTCTCAGAGTCAAGTACAAGAGACATATAAGAAAAACAGCACACAAACTCAAATGCAATGGGCTTGGGTCAGGTTCATACATGAAATACAATATATTGTCAGATTGTTGATCCATTTTTACTAGGATAGTGGTTAATTTGACTAAACTATATGAGGACATTTTATTTAGAGACCAAAGATAAAATGTTATGAGCTGTTTTGAGCATCTGTGCAGCTCAGTTAGTATAGAGATGTGCTTAAGAGTGCCAGTTAATCCATGACCATCTACAATGCAAATTAGACTGAAGGGGGTTTGATCTCAGAGCCATGAGGACCTGTTTGATCTGGGCAGACTGCTAACTGAATAAAGTTGTTGTTGGATGCCGTCCACAGGCTGCGTTTACATTTTAATCCTTCGTCTCTGCACTGTTTTATATAGAATATGTTTCCTTCACAGCTCTCTGTTCAGCCTGAATTCCAAAATAATCAATATTTATCTGCTAAACATGCTCGGCCCTGCAGTCTCACATTTCACTTATTAGCTGGTTTTCATCCACAAATGTTATTCAAAAGGGCAAATGACTAACCTGCACATGCTAGGATGGAGACTGTTAATAAAGACTGTTCTGGATGGAGACATTCTGTGCAGCACTCCTGCACAGAATGGGTGGCTGTTTGCTATCTTTTAATGGCAGAAGGTTCTCCATGGTAGATGAACCCTGCTGTCCTCCTCTTCCTCTCAAAACACCTCCTGCTTTGAATAGTACAGTCCACAGCTGTCATAGAAATGAAATCTTCTTGAGGTCGATGTTGGTGTTATTTCATAATGTTGTTCTCATTTTCTCTTTTCATCTCTACAGGAAAGATGAGAAGGAGTATGCACTGAAGCAAATAGAAGGCACTGGAATTTCTATGTCAGCCTGCAGGGAAATTGCTGTAAGTTACTTTTTTTTTTTATTGGGTCTTCAATTAAAAAATTTGAAATGTGGAGGCTTGAGATATTTGGTGTCATTGAGCCTCACAGAGATTGAAAAAATGCATCTGTGCTGGCTGTAACCCACTTTAAAGTGAAATATGTTAGGATTGTTTGGTTAATTAAAATAAATGGTTACATAATTACATGACACCCAATAGAACTACACATTATACTGTATATGCTTTTTGTGTACAGGCTAAACATTGATACATCGTGTAAATAAGACAAATTTATAGTTAGTTGTAGGCGTGCTTTTGAATTATGGCCCAGAGCACCCTACATTCAGTGCAGTCTTTTCCGAAAGCGCCATTCCATTCAGCCCGCACAACACGGTTGTGTCGCTCTTTCAGCAGTGCAAAGTGACAGCGTCCAGGCTCACTAATGGCAAAGGTTTACTGGACTAACACAGTTTTCATGTAGGCTCAGTGGAAAGAAATCAATTGACTTGGCCAATATTGATTTTCCTGTGTTCACTATAGAGGAAAGGGAAGGTGAGAGTACAGTACAAACTGACAACAAAAGTCTAAAAGCTCCACTCTACTCATGGTGTACTGTAGGTTTATATGTAGGTTTATTTACTTCATTCAGCTTTAATGTCTCAGTCCCCTCTTTAAATGCACAGCCACTATTTTTACAGTTAATACCAGAGGAATATTTAATGACAGTGATTTTTCATAGTTTGATTATATTTATTCAGAAGTTCAGAAGGTAGGTGTGAGTGAGAGTGTGAATGGTTGTCTTTGTCTATATGTGGCCCTGTGATGGACTGGCGACCTGTCCAAGGTGTACCCTGCCTCTCACCCCGACTATAGCTGGGATAGGCTCCAGCACACCCGCAATGCCTATGGGGACGAAACGGTTCAGAAATGGATGGATGGATAGATAAACATGATTGACAACATTGTCAGCCCCCAAGGATGCAGTTAATTAACTGCTAATACTAACACTGAGTGTAAACACAACTGTGTTTACTAGCTGACAGAAGGACATCAGTAGCAGTGTAGTCAGGATATAAACTAATAATTGCTAAGAGGCAGAGGTTGGGTCTTGTTTGACATGGTAAATTATAGAAATTTAGTGAGACCAGTTTCAGTCAAAACAGGTGCATCTATAAACTGTGAATCTCCATTCATAAGTCATCATAGCTTGTACAAGTATGCTGAATTAGTTATTAACACTTCAGGTTTGCTGTGTGTACTGAGGCCATGTGACATGGTCTCGTGTGGAGAACAAGTTTGATGTTTATCTTGTTCATTGAAACAAATGACTTTGTTATGTGAAAACTGTATTTCTGCTGTTGACCTTGAAAATGTCACAGGTGACGATAAAAACTGAGGGAACTTTCCAGAATTGTACAGTCCTGTCTGTGGGAATTATAAAGCATTTTGCTGTGTTTTAACATCTAATAATATAGATGACCTATTAGTGGTGTTGATAACAAGACATGTCAGCCATTTCACAGCCTCTGCTGCTGCTACTGCTGGCGGTGCTGGTGAGCAGGACAACTACAATATGCAACTTCCTGCTGATGTTAACGTGGGCTTTTGAATTATGGACAGAGCCAAGCTTGTTGTTTCCTCCTGCTTCCAGTCTTAATGCTAGGCTAGGCTAATGATATTCTGACTTTATGTAAAGAAGGCTGTACTAAGGTGCGATGTCACCAGCAAGGTAGCTTTGGAGCCAATTTGCCCAAAGCATCCTACATCAGTGCCATCTTTTCCGCTTGACAAAGCGACAGGATCCAGGCTCAGTGATGATAGAGATTTACTGGACTAACGCAGTTTTCATGTAGACTCAGTGGGAAGAAATCAATTGACTGTTTTCGGCCAATATTATTGATTTTTTTCACTATAGAGGAAAGGGAAGGTAAAAGTACAGTACAAACTGACAACAAAAGTCTAAAAGCGCTACTCTATACTGTGTGTCTATCTACCCATGGTGTACTGTAGGTTTATATGTAGGTTTATTTACTTCATTCAGCTTTAATGTCTCAGTTCCCTCTTTAAAAGCACAGCCAGTAATTTTACAGTTAATACCAGAAGAATGTTTAATGATTTTTTTTCTATTTTCAGTTTTCATTGTTTTGTTATGTTGTAGTTCAAATGAAATAATAAAACAACATTTGAATTTCCCACACAACAGCAGTTGAACAAAAAGGTTTAAGCAGTCTAAAGGAAAATAAACATGTTTGTCAGTCCTCCATGGACCGGACTTGTTTGTTCAACACATCCCACAGATGCTCGATTGGATTGAGATCTGGAGAATTTGAAGACTAAGTCAACACCTCAAACGCGTTGTTATGCTCCTGAAACATTTTGCTTTGTGGCAGGGAGCATTATCTTGCTGAAACAGCCATTCTTCCATTGCTCTGTGGTCCGGTTCTGATGCTCACATGCCCATTGTCTGCCCTTTTGACAGTGGCCAGGGGTCAGCATGGGCTCCCTGACTGGTCTGCAGATATGTAACCCCATACACAACAAACTGCGATGCACTGTGTTCTGACACCTTTCCATCAGAACCAGCATTAACTTCAGCAGTTTAAACTACAGTGGCTTGTCTGTTGGATCAAACCACACAGGCCAGCCTTCTTTACCCATGTGCATCAGTGAGCCTTGACCTCTCATGACCCTGTTGCCAGGTTACCATTGCTCCTTCCTTGGACCACTTCTGACAGATACTGACCACTGCAGACTGGAAACACCCCAAAAGAGCTGCAGTTTTGGAGAAGCTCTGACCCAGTCGTCTAGCCATTACACCCTTGTCAAATCCCTTGTCAAATCTTACTCAGATCTTTACATTTGCACCTTCGTTCCTGCTTATAACAGATCAACTTTGAGGCTAAAATGTTCACTTGCTGCTTAATATATCCCGCCCACTAACAGGTGCTGTGATGTGTTTTTCACTTCATCTGTCAGTGATCATAATGTTATGCGTGATTGATGTAAGTTTCAGTCAAACCAAACAAATGAAGCCATCATCAGGGTAACAGGTGCATCTATAAACTGTAATTACCGTGACATGTGCAAAGTAAGTGCAAGAATAACAATAATAACAACATAGACACTAACATAAATAACAAATACATGCTAATACAAAATATCTTTAATCTCCATTCTGAATTAGTTATTAGCACTTCAGGTTTTCTGTGTGTGTTCTGAGGCCATGTTTCACTCTGTTTCAAAAACAGTTGTCAAAGTGACACAGTCTTGTGTGGATAGATTGGAGACTGAACACAGTACTTAAAATGTTAGTTTATGCTGTAATGTTGTCATTTTATTTTAACCCAAACCACAGTAACATAAACCTAACCTAAACTTAACCATGTTATTTATGTGTTAACATAAACTCCACATTTAATACAGATCGTGTACAAGATGTTGCATAATAACCACCTACTGAACCAACTAGCAGGTGGACCACAGACCTATTAGTGGTGTTGATAACAACATATCAGCCATTTTACAGCCTCTGCTGCTGCTACTGCTGACATTGCTGGTGAGCAGGCCAAATCAGTGGCCAGCTACAATAACTAACTTCCTGCTGTTTTTAGAACACTGCTAGGGAGCTGTCCCTTTTACTTCATGCAGTGTCTTTGGATAAATGTCCCTCCAGTTCATGATGGTCATTAATTAAGACTTCAGCAACAAAATAGGTTTTACAATCTGCCAGTGTTTCTGCCTGAGACAACAGAAAACATTAATGGCATTATTTCAACCTACTGTACTGGGGAATCTGGATAAAAACTGTGTACAGCACCAGGAAAAAGCCAGATTATAGCCCTCCTCTGTTTTCCATACAGCCATGGACTGGTGTCCATACTTGCATGTATGCAGCCTATCAGTATGTCTGTCACCGTCTTGCAATTCCAACACACCACTGAATATTATAGTTAGTGTCCAATAATTTCTGTTATATTTTAAACTAAACTCCATTCCTGATCCTTATAGAATACTCATAAGACCATTTTCCAATGCCGCCATTGGGGAACCCATGATCCTGCCACCGCCCCTAGATGTTAGCAATTTGTAGTACTTAGAAACTACTTGTTGTACATCTACATACAAACTGTACAGTGATATTCTGGGTGAGTGTTTTCCATCTAGGAGATGGATATACCCTTTCACATGGATTTAGGCCTATAGTATTTGTGAAGGGGAGTGTGGGTGCCGCCTAAGGGCGAGTCAGCATGCCACTTAGCCACTCAGAAGCTGCAGATAGAGAATAATGTGGCCCCTTTTACTGGCTGGTTACATAAGAGGCTCTGGTTTCCACTATAACACATTTACTCTGGGGGACTGTGTCATATGGTGCAAATATTGTCAGTGGCACTGAGCAAACACTCAAAGTAAGCTGAGGAAGGCTATAGTACTACTTTCAATTTGTACATTAACATTTGCATCCACCTGTAGTTGCATATTCCACAGCTGTCAATCACACTTCCTCTTTTTGTCATCAATAAAGCCACATTTTTTTTAACTCCTCTGAAGAAACCAAGCTAAAGAACGTGCACATGTTGTAGGTGGCTGGGGAGGTGAAGAACTTCTGTTTGCTTGAAAGGTTCCTCATAGAAGAATGAAACTGAAGCCTCCAACTTGAAATTATATCAACTTATTCTCCACAGTGATTGTGACAGTTGAACGAGCTCAGAGCAGCATAGCAGTGATTTTCTGTGTCCATGGTTCTTTCCAAGTATTCTCACACTGATTTCCTCACTGTAGCAGAAAAGAAAGGAGGTTGTTTGAAAATTACAAATTTCAAAAAAGTGAAAGCCATATTACGCATAATTTTGGGTTAATGTTTTTATTCTGGGGCTCTACTGAAACCTTATGCAGGACCTCTTTTACCCTCTGTCTCATCATCAAAGACAAAGATTTAGTTTTTGTGTAATTTCTTCCACATACTTTGAGCTCATGTTGTAGAAGTTCAGCATTGTTTAGTATTGACACCCATCAATACAACACTGAAGGTGCTAAAAACTCCTAGATATAGTTCTTGTTTTAGCATTATAAGTGTTGTCATTACCTCATTGTTGACATTGTCCAGCTTAAAAAAATATTTTTAGGGCTTTTTTCAAAAAGCTATACTGAAATTATGCCAGTGTTTTATTGTTAGTCAGCCCCTCGCAACTGTTGTAATTTAGATAAAAGCAAAGAAGAAAGCCAGGTAATGTGCTTTAGTCCTAACAGGGCGGAGATCAGGTTGGATATGTGGCTGTACAAAGGACACAGAGTTTTGACTTTTGACAATTTCCAGGTTGTTAATTTGATCTCAAGGTATGATGTTTCCCTAAATTTAAACAAGTGATTTTCTCTACCTCAAAGTCTCTCTATTATGTTTAATTTAGGTTTTAGTTTTTATTTTGGGGCTCCACTGATACAAGATTATATGATCTTGAAGTAAAAAAACTGCTGAGTTTCCTGGATACTCAGATTACAGTTAAGAAATCAGCTTACTCAGGAGTGCATGTAAACACACTGCATGACGACAAAGGTCCAGATCAGCTAAGGCCTATTATGCCTGTGGTTCACATCAGAAGTAGGCTCAAGCAGCCTATATGTTTCTCCCTTATGGTGTAGTATCCACTCAGTGACCTAAGGCAGGCAGGGTCCACTGTAGATTTAAGATCAAGTGGAGGCTCGTGAAGAAGGTTGCAACACACATGTCAACCTATTCACTGGTACATATTCGACATGTGTCACTGACCATGCACAACCTCTCAGGCTGCTTTAAATACAGGCCTTTTAATATTTCAGTGGTATTTTGATGACTGTATTTTCAACACGTAACATGATCCTCTGCACATACATGACCAGTGCAGTTAAAGAGTAACAGGTACTCTAAGTAGTTACTGGTTGAATGATGCAGCTATAATTTGGAATCTTACTCAGTAATAATAAATGACACAATTTAAAATAAAAAAGCAAATACAGCAGCAGCTATGTGATCCTTTGCTCCCACAGTTGCAGGATAAACACAGGAATACAACATACATGTTACAAAGTTATCTGGGACCGATGAGCATTTGAGCAGCCACTGCAGGATGACATTACTTAGCAACAATGTTTGATCAGAACTCAATTTTAATTCCTTTCCAATTCCTTAATGTTGTAACACCAGAAATGTGCCAGGTGAAGAGAGACTGTGTAAGGAGTTCTGGGTTCTGTCCACCTCTTAAAAATTCATCAGAAGCTCAGAGACACACTTTTCTGTTTTATATATTGTGTGTGTGTGTGAACAAACATTCAGTCATGGACTGCTTTCTCTTAGCAAGATGTTTTTTGGCATCTTGTCAAACAAATCCTTGAAAACTGTAGTTTTGCAACTGTAGTTCAGATAGCTAGTCTGTTCTTAGCTATTAGCCCTGCAAAACATAGGCCTGCTCCGAGGAGAGTGACCTGAAATCTATCAGGAGCCACTGAGGTGAAAGTGCTGTAGAAAAGTGCTGAGAAAAACATGCACCATCTCTTCCCAGTAAAGTGGCTGAGCCATTGGGACCAATCACGGACTAGAGTGGGACTAAATTGAGTCTTGGCTTAACTGGTGGGGCTGGACAGACAAATGGGGCTGCTGCACCTGCAGTGAGTGGAGGATCGCTGCTGCAGGTCCTTTGTTTCTGCTGTGATCAGGCTTCACACTGTGTCACTCCCAGTGACATAACTGTTAACTGATTTTGCCTGATTACAGAGCTCAAGGCACCTGCAAATTTGGTGTCACAGTTGCTTTTCACAGAGTAACACACTTTCACAGAATAACACACTTTATTATCTACTGTGTCTCACCTCATTCTCAATATTGAGTTAATTTGCCTAATGTCTGCATATGTTCTGTTCTGCATTTTCTTTCTGAAGCTCATTTTCTTTGGGCTACTTGTCTGTTTTCCTCTTTATTCTGCCCTCTGATAGCCTGTCAATATGCGCATTTGGTGGGTGTCAGATTGCCTGCCTGCCTGCTCACCAATCTCTCCCTCTGGTCCTAGCAGCTTCCCTGCCAAACAGAGGCCAAGGGAAATGAGTCATGGCCTCTGATACTCAATTTGCTGTTGAAGCATTGTGTTACTTGACACTACACCATTACCTGAGAGACCTTGCATATATTTTTATGTCCACTGAGTAACTAGACGTGTTGTCATAGACTCACTTGTTTATCTAAAGAAGAGAGGAGAAAAGCTTTAGAGATCGCACTCAGTGTCATGTTACTCGCATGGGCAGAGAAGCTCAGTGGTTACATCTAGATGGTTGAATTGTTTTGCCTTTGCGGCTCTGAAAGAACAATCATCCTTTTCTAAAGCCTTTGCTGCCTGCAAAGTTGGTCTGTTTTTGATAACTGCTCTCCAGGGAAACTGATAACAACATGAAATGTATTGAAATGTGTTTTGATGTTAGTAACATTCTTTTCTAGAAACATCAGATTATGATAGTCTACACCGGCACTGGGAATGGATTCTTTAAAAATTATGAATGCCTACATATTCATTTCCTTTATATAGAATTGTGGCTTCTTTTACTGTCAGGAGTTCATGTACTATACGTTTAGAAGAAATATTGAAAGAGATATTTCTTAATATACCACCCAGTACTAATGTGAAGTTATAGTTACAGATCAGCTGCAGTTTCTTCAGCAAATGAAATTGTGTAATTACAATGCATTAGCTTCATAACAATAGACATGTCATAGTATTTGTGTCTAAAAAATGTATCAGATGCTGTTCTTGCAGTAGGAATACAACTATAGAGAATTATACAGAAAACCCAACATATCCCCTTGAGCAAGCACTAGGAGACGGAGAGAAAAAAACTCAACTTTTAATAGAAGAAACCTCCAACAGAACCAGGCTAAGGGTGGGTGGCCATCTGCCTTGACCGGATGAATGGAAACAGCTATAAGCAGCAGACCAAAGATAAAAAAGTATGACCGGAAGACCGGAAGACCAACAAAACAAGTGTTTGTCTTTGTCAAGGCTTAGGAGCAAATCAGTAATGCAGATCCAGTCTTGGATGTTACACATAATACCTCCAAAATTTAATGCATTAGTCATGTCCTCACATTCTTCAACTTTAAGATTCTAAGCAATTATGTGATGCATGATAGATAGAAACAAGTCAGTACTGCCACCATTATTTCCCAGTAGAGGTAGTGTCACCCCACTTGTCTCCTGAATATACTCCCGAACAACCACCAGAAATTGGCGTCTTGCTTAAAATATCTTCTAGACTTGGCTGACAGAACAAAGGATTCCTTGTGCTTTCCTAACCGCCACCTTGCTCCATTTAAGAAACCGAGTTCAGAAACCCGCGAGCCAGAAGCAGTTAGGTTGAGGTGGGAAGGGTGGAGAGTCAATAAACACTGATCAGCCACAACATTAAAGCTACAATTTAAAACTTTTTCCACAGTTTTCATAGACTGCACTTAGGGATGTCCAAATACATTGGGCCTCCATGACTGATTAGTAGTATAATTTAGTAATTGCCCATTAATTGCCTGGACTGTGTCATATACTTTGCCCCGTCTTCTCACAAACACATTGAACCTATAAATAAGCACCGTTGTCAATGCTGTCAATCACAGATATCCAACTCTTCAAAAAAGTTAGTAGTGTAACACAGTGTACAAAGCTACTGACTGCTCATACAAGTGCATAATGTTAATGGTAACATGAATATCTTACTGATGATGTTGTGGTTGACTGTGACAGGACTGTGGTTATGCAACTCCATATGAGCAAGTAGTGATGTACTGTGACCTGACACATGTGGATCATGGCCAGAATCTAAATTTTCACATGCTGACCACAACATTACAAACACTAGGTAGTTTTAAGGCCATGGCTGATCAGTGTAGGTCAGCAGAGTTTGGTGTTCTGATTGATTTAATAAGTCATGAAAAAAGTGCAGTGTTTTCAGAAAGTTTGACACCCCAGATATGATACTTTACCACATTTTAAAACGCCAATGATGCAACAGCAAACTAAAATCACAAATGCACTTTGTGCACAGCAGGGGTCTTGAATATGTTTTCTCTTGTTTCCTCTCATTAAGCCCAGTTCTTTTTACATTAAGACAGTCACAGTCCCACTGCATTCCTAGGATCAAGGCAGTCTGCAATGAAATGATGCTTGGGCATCTCGGCTAACTCCTTATTTAGCTGGTTGTGGATGGTGAACTGACCTGAATAAGCTGAGTTTATTAAGGTGGAGTTTATTGATGTGGGTCTGCAGGTAGGGTGGCAAGCAGGAACTTGTTGGGATAATAAACTCCAGATTGTTGTACAGAGATAAGTTCTGTAGAATTTTCTACATTTGTAAAGTGACTTTTCCTTTGCCATTATGAGTTATTGTATGTAGATTGTTGGGAATAATATGTGTCCTTTAAGATGTGATATCTGAGCTAATCTCAGTTTTGTTAGTTTGTGTTATTGAGCTTTGTCTTCATTGATCTTTCACTTGCTAAAAAAACTTATAGACATAATAACAGACAATATGATTCTGCTAATAGAAAAGAAAAATAAATATATATACTATATAACACAATTGCCCTATTTTAGGAGCCTCAACAAGGACCCTCCAGTGGTTTATTACTGTTAGTCACTTGCCAACCTGATCCTGTTTCACATCTGTTACCGCCATTAAATGCGGCCTTTATGAACTGAAGCATTGTTCATAAACATTATTATTCCCATGAAATGAGTGAATGCTTTCTCAGTCAGTCACAATGGCTTTTGTCCAGCAAATGCCCTGACCTCATAAATATTTCCTATTTTTCCGTTCTGCCATAGCTGCACATGTGGCTGAGATACAGGATAGACACTTGCTCAGTTTTTTCTCCATGTGAAGATAAGTGTGAAATGACTTCCTCAGTAATAATGATCCACTGCAAGAAAATTATGCAGTAATTATTGGCTGAGCAGCTCTTCACCTCAAAGGTAGAAACACCAATCATTATGCTCAAGCAAGAGATGAGGCATCATCTTTTCCGCCTCAGTCCCCATGAGACAGTCTGTGTTTTGTTGGCCTCATCAGCTATTCTTCCCCAGCACTGTGCAAACAGGAACATATTTTAGTCGTATTTGTAGAAGGTGCAGACTGACCAGTGCGGACACATGGTTGCTAAGGACTGAATAAGAGCTAATGTCTCACTGTTGGTATAATGGAAGAGTAGATTTTTAAAATGTGTAGCAATAAAATAAATGCAACTGCAGACGATGTTTATGTGCCTTCTGCTGGATCCTGCACTAAACTCGCTGCTGGAGCTGCAGCCTGCTGTGTGTAAGCCTAGTCAGCACTATCTGTCTGTAAATAACACTAAATGGCTGCTGCTGCTGCCGGTGTACCAATGTCTCTCTGAGCCAGTGGCTGTCACTTTGTTCATTCTGGAGGGAGAAGCCTTGGCATGCATGCCCTCCCTTGAACAGAGCTGCAGTGTTTGTCTCGAACCAGTAGCAAGCAGAGCCCTGCACAGAGCTGCCTGAAGTGGATTTATTGACCTGCTGTTTGCCAGCTGCATGAGGGAAATCATTAATGAGTTCTCAGGAATACAGTAGGATGGCGTAGAGCAGTGCTTTGTTTCTTGTGGGCTTTTCTTCCTCATGAAACCTCATCTTTCTGCCAGCTATTTAGTGTTGTTGCTCAAAAACGTAAGACATTTAGTGGATATTACCAATTAGAGCTGCAGCTATCGATTATATTTTTCCTCTCCACTGTTGCCTAGTGCTTGCTTAAGGGGGATTTGTTGGGTTTTCTGTATTATTTAGTTGTATTGTAAGGTCTTAAACCTTGTAAAGTGCCTTGAGATAACTTTTGTTGTAAATTGGCACTGTATATATAAACTTGAATTTAATTGAAATATTTTTAATATTCCAGCCATAATTTCCAGCCAGCAGTAAATATAGTAAATAAGTCTCTGAAAAACTAATTTTGTTTTAAAGTCTATATTTGCGTTGCTTAAATTGCACACAGTATGTGTGCAATTTAACACAGTATGTGTGCAATTTACATATTAACATATGTTTACATTCTGGGTTTCTGGGTTACATGGACTATAAACACACATTAATTGTAATCCAGTTATTCAAGTTTCTTAAGGAATTGTTTCAGCCCTTTTTACCAATATACAGCATAGAATACACCAATATAGAGTTAAATGTGCCAGAAGTTTGGAAGGCATTCTTCTCTAATCCCATTATTCATGTTTGGTTTCACTGGTCCCCACAGCGGGTATCAGACCATGTCGTTATAAATCTGTAGAGCCCCATGACAGGGTGGCATTGAGCCAGCCCCTTTCTAAATTCTATTTGCTTTAACTAATCTCTGTTGTGGCTGCTGAATGCCACCGCCTGCTCAGTAGTCCATCTGTTATTCCTAGTCCTACTCATAGTTACCTCCTCATGCAACACAGCATGACCTGGTCTTACATTTGCGCTGTATGTGCTCAGGTGAAGCTACAGTGGCTGGACTAACTTGCTTGACTGGCAAAGAACAGGACCCAGTCAGTGGAGCCATCATGATTGTGTATTTCCACTAATTTTACCAAAATCAACTTCTGAGAAACCCTTCTGGATGACCTGACCTGACCTGTCTTACCAAGTGATATAACTTGGAATCAACTTACATATGTGTTTGACAGATGACAATGTACTGATTGTGTTTACTGTACATGCACTAAACAGTAACCAGGTCACTCAGGGAAACCAGTAGGGGTGCACCGATCAGCTAGAATGGGCCGATTTTAATTTTTGTTTTTGATTTGTTCACTCCTCTGCTCAAAGCCATCACTGTGGTCGGGCTTGGCCGCGCTTCAGGCTCGCCGTGTGAGCAGTACTGCAGCAAAATTAAAGCAGGACAGGCAGCTTCCTCACTTTGGTTTGTCTAGTTACCTGGAGGACTTTTGGGATTTATTTAAATGAGAGAGGGAAAATTGTTATTTAGCAGTTTTATAATTATGTAATTAATGTAATTTGTAGTTACCTGCTTTTTCATCCAGCCTCTCCTCTAAATAACAGGGAAATTTCGCGCTGGGAAAAAAAGACCATGCGCTGATCCTGGACCAAGAGGCACGACAAGCTGGACTGTAGAGCCTACATAGGAAAATCAAGTCAAATAAATCTGTAGAACAAAGCTAGCTTCAGGTAAAACTGTATGTAATTGCAGTAATTACTGTAGGTCTCCCCTAGTTGTGGCATCATTGTTCAGCAATGCCAGTTGTAAATATCAAACATGTTTAGAAAACTGTTATGACAACAACTGGCAGTGATTGGTTCACTGACTAAGACTAAAGACTGGAATCTTTCCAGGGATGTGTCAATATCAATACCAGTATCAGGTATTGTGTCCGATACCACCCTCAAGTACTCGCAAAACCTCTCTGATACCGCATCCGATACCACTTTATGTCAAACAGCACACAGCAAATAAGGCTAACAGGAAGTAAAGACCCGCGACTGATAGAGAGTCCAGTTAATTTACAAAATAAAACACTAAGCTATGTGTAAAAGTCCCATGTTATGTCTGTAGCTGGTTGACTGAATGCACCCAGTGCAGGTTTCTTCTTCTAGCACATCTCCTCTGCTGTGCTGCAATCAGTTTTTCTAGACACCGTGTGTTAAACACACAACTTATTACTTGTGAGCACTAATACAGATTTCAGAAAAAACGGCAAATATTAGATCCATTTGTGTTTCGTGTTAATTTAAAAACACATCCTCTTTCCTCATGGTAAAAAAGCACAAATATCTACAGAGAATATTGAAATGCTTTACCGAACTTGGTAAAAAGCCAGATGAATGCTCTGCTTTCACTCGATCTTTGTGGAGAATGATGCTTTGGAGAAGACAGACTAAACACGTCTCAAAGCCGTGCACAGTGGAAAAATATGTATTTTATGCTAACTAAGTGTTAGGATAACACACATTACAATAATTTACTAATACTAGTAGCGGGAGGCAGCTGCTACAAACACTGCAGAAGTTACTAAGTTTGTTTCAGCCTTAAGAGGTGGACCATGTACAGTAAAGGTTTAATGGTTCAGAAACTAAGGTCAAACCTGGGGATGCCAAGTAGGTTTGGTATTGAATAAAGGTGGCGACTCAGCTCTCATCGAAGTACGTTATTTCATGCTTGCTACACCATCAAGTAGTACTGCAGAATGCAACAAAGAAAACATAATGAATCACCTGTGAAGACATCATGATAAAGATTCAAGATTCAAGATTCAATATTCAAAAAACTTTATTAATCCCAGAGGGAAATTGTTTTGCCTGTTACAGCTGCTCTCTCATCAAGAAAGGAAAGAAAAGAAAATAACCACTCCCAGAAAAGTCAATTACAACAAAATAACAACGAGAACACACAAATCAAAAATGTGCAGTACTGGACATTGATAGTGACAAACGATATAAATAATGTTATGATGACATAACTTTAGATGTGTCAGTCCTCCACCCTTTTGCAGTAGGTGGAGGAGTTGTACAGTCTGATGGCCACTGGGAGGAAGGATCTCCTGTGGCGCTCTGTAGAGCACTTGACATTGATCAGTCTCTGACTGAACGTGCTCCTCTGTCCAGTCAGAACACTGTGAAGTGGGTGGGAGGGATTGTCCAGAATCGAGAGGAGTTTGGACAACATCCTTCTCTCTGCTACAGTGTGAGGAGGGTCCAGCTCCACGCCCAGAGCAGAACCAGCCCTCCTGATTAGTTTGT
>OMLM01018487.1:0-16388 GCA_900302695.1 Helostoma temminkii | reverse complement strand
GCAGTACTCAAAGCAAACCCACACGAGCACAGAACTTATCTCTCATGTTCTAAACAGAGTCAGAGAGTTTCAGATTAAGAGGTTTACTGACCTTGGTTTGATGTGCAGCACAGTAGTGAGATCACAACTGAAGAGAAATGACACAAATGTCTGAATGTGATACAAGAAACTAAAAACAGGAGATAAACACAACAATGCTAACTGAATGTTTGTATAAAGGCAGAGATGCAGGGTCACTGCAAAATGAAAAGAGACAGGATGAAAAAAAACGTTTGATTAAACATCTAATGGATTAGTTTTAAAGAAAAAGCAGTGATCTCATAAACAAAACAAAAACAGTACACTGGACACAGTGTACTTACAGAACAGCCATACTAGAGATGCATCCTCCATGTTAACACTAAGTAAGATATTAGCTCTTAAATCGTTTCACATGAAGTAAAACCCTGCTCTTTCCTGTGTAACTGTGACTGTAGTGTTGTGGTTTCCTTCTTGACATTGCATCATAAGGTGAAGTAAACAAAATACAAAAACATAATTGAGAAGTTGAGATGAGAAGTTAAATAAAAAAAAAGACAAATATAAATAAACATGAATGTGAACCTGGTGATGTGTTCACTGACACGTTAATTAACGCTGCAGTGTCTTTCTTCTGTTACCTGAGGTGAACTTTGAAGTAGAGAGACTGAGGATCTTTGTTTAAAACTTCCTAAGAAAACTTCTTGACCTTAAAACAAAACATTTCATGTTTGATATTCCTATAACTTAGGTTGTAGATCAGTTTTTATAGTCGCAAACAGGCAGAGTAAAACTCACAACCCTGCCTGTTGGGTGGCAGCCAGTGGTTCTGTCAGTTCGTGTCATCTCATCTTAATCCAACTCTTATTGTTTGTTTTTCTGAAGTGATGGGGACAAGTGGATTTTTCTGATCTTGTGACTTGTAAGGACTTTTGGTGACTTTGTCTGAAGGCACATGTTACCATGGATATAGCTTTGTTTAGACATAGCAGAAGCTAGCATGCTAGTAGCTACTAGCTCTGCAAAACTCAGGCCTGGTCCAGGAAAGAGACCTGACATCCACCAGTAGCTGAGAAGTACGCGTCATCTGTGCTGATCAATGAACACAGCGCAACTCAGTCCTGATTCATTGTAACCTGATGGTTTTGTTATCTGATGTGTGATTCTTAGCTTAAAAACATCTGTCAAGTCAGTGCTGTTGTTACCTGTCATGAACTCATGTAGCTCAGGTGGTAAAGGAGTCATCTACCAACCCCAGGCTTAGTGGCTTGATTCCTCATTCTGACACATTATAAAGTGAGCGCATGAGGCTCCTGCAGCAGACTGAAAGAGCTGAGTCAGAGGTAAAGAGACGCAGAGTAGAGCACCCTGTGTCATAGTCACCATAAGTGTCTGTGGTGTTAAACTTGTGATTATCTCTAATCAGTGTTGCAACTCATTCAAGCTCTCCTCAGTACTATAACAGAGCTACACAATACATACACATCACTATCTGTTTAACATCACAGTTATGTCTTAAATATCACAATTCCTACACTGTTACACACTGACCAAACAAATGTTGACATCATTTAATAACAGCTCTTCATCAGAAGTTTATAAATGTAGATGTTAATGACACTTCCATCTTTTTTAGTCTTGGGATGGAAAAGTTTGGGAACCAAGCACATCTGACTGTTTCCCTCTGTTTTAACATGTTAAATATGATGAGACAAAGACATGGAATACACAGTTTTACTGGGCACTGACAATCTACTGATCAAGCTGAGACAGCATGTCTTCAACATTTCACTTTAACACAACATAAACGACATCTACAATTTTTCAGTGCCGAGAAGTAAATGTAGGTAAAATGTGGCCTCCTTTGCCAACTCACCACCAGTTCAACACCTCACCTCAAAGAACCAACATGCCCTCAGTAACATGTGCACATATTTTTATATCCATGAGCTTTTGCTTATTTCACATGACTTTGTGTGGTTTTCTTTCCTGCACCAAGAGACAAACAAGTGGTCAATAAACTGAAGCTGCTGTATTGGTACTGAGGAAGTGATGAGCTGCCACCTGCTGGCTGATGCTCAGCAGGAAATATATTTAATTCTCCGTTGTCTCTGCCCAGCTCTGTTCCTACAGCCTCCAACTCTCCTGAGATGGAGGATGCAGACAAAAGAAACAAACTTCAGAGGCATTACAGCTTTTCTTTGTTGTCATATAGCACTTGTGTATAAGTGCTATATAATTGTATATAATCATGTGGAAATCTACTGCAGAGTGATATGTCCTTGGTGTAGCAGATGTGAGGTACAAGCTCTGCTGTGTAGCAGCAGACACAGCACTCATAAGCACTTAAACAGTCATTTAAAGACAGTTGTCATTTCTAGCACGTTTCACATCCATCGAACTGTAAATTCAGCCACATACTGGTGTGTGTGTGTGTGTATCTATATATCTATCTATCTATATAAATATAAAATTATGGAACCTTGTTGACAGTTACGGTGTTTCTACCAATTAGAATCAATTAAGGGCAATTGATCACCTGTAGGTAGCCTGTGAGTGGACACAGTACTTTATAATCACTATATTTATTCTATGCATTGATGGGATGATTTCAAGTCTCTTCCCCCCCCTATCCCCCCTCTGTATTGAACTAGTAGCTCATTTGTATCACTTGTTTACTGTCATTATATGTAGAGTCTTTCTAGTTTGTACAAACACCAGAGTGTCAGGGTTGAGGTTTTGGGTGGACCCAAATGCAGACCAGAACCAGGAGGGAAGGATTAACTCAGGTTAAATGAAATAATGGGCAACGGAAACACAAGCAATGGCTACAACAGAAAGCACTCCACAGAAGGAAAAGTCTAAACTGAACACAGAATACAAAAACTTTCCTGAACATAGTACTAGAAAACTGAACTAAGGCTACACAATTAACCAAAGTGATTAACAGAAACAAGGAGCAACAAGCCTAGGAAATAAGCCAAAACAAAACCCAGAACTAATACTCACAAAAAACAATAACCAAGACAAAGACAGAAAGCCAACTCAAACAGTAAACAGGACAAAGCAACCAACAGATAAATGAGGGTAACAGGCAAACCAGGAGTGTGCAGAGCAGATGAGTCCAGAGCAGAGTAGCAGGGGTGTAGCAAAATAGTCCAAAATGAATTTGCAGAGCCACAGAAGCAACAGGAGTCAAAATAATCCAGGAACTGACTGGCAGAATACACAGGGTAAACAGGCACAAGACAGACCAAAGACATAATAATCCAGCAAGGGTTCTCTGGAGACTGGGGGTATATATGGAGAGGACAAGATGGTTCATGTGCTGCAGCTGGCTGATTGACTGAGTGAATACAGGTGTGTGTCTCTGGGGAACAGGGCAGGAGGTGTGGTCGGATCATATCGTGTGTGTGTGTGCGCGCATGGTTTGTGTGCATGTGTCTGGGGAACAGGGCAGGAGGCGTGGTCAGATGAGTGAGTCTATTGCAGGAGTATGATTGTGAAGGTGTGGCTGGGGCAAATCAGGGAGAGGTGAGGAGAAAGACCAGCAAAACAGAACAGAAGGGGAACAAAACAGTAAACCAAGCCATGGATCGTGACACTAGGGGGTCGATTTATTCACACTGCTAAATTTTAGGTGTTTTACAGACTGTTTTAATAGCTGTTTAGGGACTGTTAGCTGAGACATTAAGATTTACTAATTAGAGCATTGTAGTGGAATGGCTCCACTTCGCGGATTGAAACGTTTCATAGATACCAGGATTGTTTGTAGGTTTGTATCTTTTTTCTCATTTGGGTTTTTATTTTATTTATATTTCAGAAATAACAAACACACACACACATACTAAACCATTGTGATGTGACAAAGTCACTTCAGTGGTGGCCTGGGATTTTCTGTAACCACATGAGAGAAACCATCGTCAACCATTCTCTTTTTTTTATGGTCCTTCAATCAAGAACCTATCTCACCACTGATGAGGATGAGCAGTGAGTTTCCAGTAACTCTGTCATATTGATGTTCACATAAATCTTAGAACATTTTATTTGTTTTGCTTTGTAATGTAACCCAGAGTGTGACAGTCAGCAAACAACTAATTCGATCTTTTTGTACAATCAGCTGCTCTTCTTATATTAGAACATAAAAACTGTAGTGATTTCAATGTTTTTATTTTTTATTTAACATGTACACTTCCATTTAAATACAAGTACACAATAAGAGTGGAAAAAAAATATTTCTCACACTTCAATCCAGTAAGGCGGTGGCAATGACTTGGACAGCTGGTTTGGATCAAATGATGATCAATGATAAAATGGCATATTATATTTACCAAACCATGGCAGTGCAGACACTGTGAGAAAGCTTTTGTTTCTTCAACAGACCGCAGAGTACATGAAGGGATCCATACTGGCCTGAAACCATACAGCTGTGAGGAGTGTGGGAGGACATTTTCTCTGCTAGCTGTATTAAATGATCATAGAAACACTCACACTAAAGAAAATATCTACACTTGTGAACAATGTGAGAAGATCTTTAGGTCCTCCTCTGCTACAAGTCTCACAAACGCATTCAGACTGAAGAAAAACTATACAAGTGTAAGTGCTGCAAAAAAGACATTCCCAAAATTGTACACATGCTCAAGTCACAAGCGACTCCACACTGGAGAGAAACTATACAGATGTAAGCAACGTGAGAAGAGTTCAGTTCAGCTTCATATCACAAACACACACGTTTCCACGCTGGAGTGAAAGCACACCAGTGTCAACACTGTAACAAATCCTTCTCTCATCCATCCAAACTCTTGCAGCATCAGCGTCCACACTGGGCACAAACCATACTTTTGTTTTAACTAAAAAAGGCTTCACCTGGAAAAATCACAAGTTGTATGTAAAAGAATATAAGAAGTTGCGATAATAGCACCAAATCAAATCTGTTGATATCTTTAGGTATGTCCCTATCATGAGCTGGGCTCAGTCTCCATTTGCATTTTTAAATCATTAAACATAAGTTAAATCAAATATTTTTCATTGTTATTTAAAGGGCTGTGTGTTTAGGATCGCTGTCCTGCTGGAAGGTGAACCTCCAGCTCAGTCCCAAGTCTTTTACAGCCTCTAACAGGTTTTTCTTTCAGGATTGTCCTGCATTTAGCTCCATCCACCTTCCTATCAACTCTGGCCAGCTTCTATGTCCCTGCTAAAGAAAAGCTTCCCCACAGCATGATGCTGACACCACCATGTTTTTAATGGTGTGTTCAAACTGCAAACAGTACTTCTTATTGCTTTCTTTCAAAACAGGCTTTCTTCTTGCCAGATTTGTGGAGTACATGACTAATAGTCCTGTGGACAGATTGTCCCACCTGAGCTGTGGATCTCTGCAGCTCCTCCAGAGTTACCGTGGGTCTATTGGCTGTCAGTTTAGGTGGATGACCATGTCTTGGTAGGTTTGCAATTCTTACAACAGTGCTTCGTGAGTTCAAAGTTTGAGATATGTTTTTACAACCTAACCCTGTTTTAGACTTCTCCACAACTTTATCCCTGATCTGCCTGTTGTGTTCCTCGGTCTTCATGATGCTGTTTGTTCACTAATGTTCTCTAACAAACCTTTGAGGCTTCACAGAACAGCTGTATTTATAGAGTGATGTACACAGGTGGACTCTGGAGACAGTTGGCTGCACTGGAATTCATTTAGGGGTGTCAGAGTAATGGCATGAATACATGAATACATACGCTTCAGATTTACTATATTATCACTATAATACAATACTCTGTGTTGATCTATAACCAAAAATCTCAATTATCTCAATGGAAAAGTTCAAGGGGTATGAATACTTGTGCAAGGCACTGTGTTGTTTGTTAATTTATACACCAAACTGAAAACATGTTGCCATCTGGGTGCTGACAGCTCATCGGAGACCCATGGACCGGAGGTGTCACAGGTTTTGGTTCTGACTCCATATTTCTGGAAAGATACTAGAAGGCTAGGATTAAAGTTTAGAAAAAGCTTTACAGCAGGTGGGTTTACGTGATGAAGGAGCCCTGGGAACTGGCAGAGATACGGACCATCTAGAGGTGAGTGTCAGTGTCTCTAAAGAGTCTAGTGTAAATCTGGCAAGGGTAGTTCTTGATTTTTAATACAGTGTTGGTCATGTAATAATTAGATAGTGAGTGGTAAGTTGTTCCAATTCTTATACCACATAAATATTAGTACTGAACATTTGCAAGATTATGTGATGTTCTTATACAGATGTGTAGCTCTGTCCAGACATCGCCCCAGCTGCTAGAAATGCTGACCAGCCTTCATATGAACAGATTAAAGAAAATGTACAGTACATTATGAATAAATATAATGAAGGCCATCAATGCCATACCTTAAATTTATTTTGCTGGAGTTTGTATCTGGGTTTAGAGAAGGGAATAGGTCTGTAGGAATTTATCTGGTGTGGCCACAATGTTAACACAAGGCTGACACAAGCACTAAACAACATTGAGTAAATACAGAATTTATTTCTGTGCAAAATTATCATGGGTTGTGTAGTTTTTAGTAACAAACACACAATTTATTGATTCTGCAATGGTCTAACCTTAAATCAAAGATATGATTTTTTGAAAACAAGGAGGTTTTTACTCTCGCAGCATTAAAATATAGAAATTAAATTCCACAAACACAGTCAAAACAAAAATTTGGATGTCATGGAGTTGCCTCAGCGTCAGGAGGTGTGGTCACCCCCCATGGCATGCTGGGTAAGTAGTGGGCCAGCCACTCCCCCCAGCTGCCCCTGGGCTCCTCCTCCTTTACTCCGTCACCTTCTCGTTTAACCTCCCATCCTCCCACCACCCAGTCCAGCTCCTCCCTCCCTCCTCCTCCCTGCTCCCTCTCCTCTCTCAGAATCACACTGTAGCGCTTCCTTGAAACTCCTCCTCCACTCACTCCCACATCTTTCCTCACTCCCACTCCACCCTCTGTAGAGATCCGACACTCCTCCATCACATCCCTCCATCCTTCTATCTCCTCTTCTTTGCTTAGCATGCGGTAAAGCGTCTTCTTGTACACTCCTCTCTCCTCCTTCCCTCCTCCTTCTCTTACGTCCTTCCTTGTTGCTCCTCCCCCTGCTGCCGTTGGCTCCAGATTGATGAGCACTCTTTCTTTCCCTTCTTCTACTCCCCCTCCACCTTCCTTGCCCTCAGCCTCTTCCCATTCTCTATGTACATACAGAACTGAGCGATACAGTGCTTTTACTCCTTCTGCTCCTCCTGACACCTCCTTCAGCCCCCCTGTGTTGAATGTTAGCAGTGACACTCCCTCATTACCTCCTGCCGTCCTCCTTGCCTGCATCACACTCAGTGGCTTGTACACTCCCCTGTACCAAATAAATAGCCAAAACACAGTCGCCACTATGCAGGCTGCTGACGCGATGCACAGCAGCAGGTAGCCTACGAAAAGCCAAAAACAGAAAACAGCTGCGGCGCTAACATCTCTAATTTCACCATGCCGTTCGACACCGACACCTTTGCTGCTGCCCATCGAAGGGACTGACATGGTGGTTGCCTCTGGGGCAAAGGATGTTATGGCTTCCCAGAGTTTCAGTGTTGTTGATGTTAGAGTTCGTGGAGTAGGATCGGTCGTGGCAGGTTTTGTGGACATAGCAGTAGGATGTTCAGTTGGGGCTGTGTCAGTAGGAACAGTGGAAGGAGTGTCTGCAGTCGTCTTGATAGTAGGACGTTGAGTAGGGGTTGTGACAGTAGGAACAGTGGAAGGAGTGTCCGCAGTCGTCTTGATAGTAGGACGTTCAGTAGGGGTTGTGACAGTAGGAACAGCGGAAGGAGTGTCTGCGAAACGTGACCCAAATATGGACCCATCTCCTCTGTGTCCTGATCCTGAATGATAAGACCATTCAATGACACTAGTGAAGGTTTCATACCAGGACCATGTAATTACTTCTGTGTATTTAACTTCCAGAGGAGTAGGGACAGTAGTAGCAAGATGATGGGGACGAGTAGAAGTGATGGCAATAGTAGGAGTAGTTTCAAGGTCATCTTCTAGTCGCCAGCTGGGCGAATAATCTAATTCTGCTGAAGGTGAACACAGATCAGATTCTTCCAGACTTACTACAGGTTTACCCTTGAGGTGCTGTGGAGAATCACACACCTGAGAACAGAAAACGACCATGAGCAAATCAGTCAAACCAAAGTCAATGCCTTTGTTTTTCAATAGTCACTAAGCAACGAGGTGTTTAAGTTGTAGCAAGTTTGTCCGGATGCTTCAAAAATTAGAAAATTTAGGAGAAATCACAAAGCCCAAATCTGTATAAAGGCTTTCTCAGTGTTCACTCAACTGCCCAACTGTCAGTAGGGGCTCCTAAAGAGGTCGGACCATTGGCTGTATGTTACTGTTAAAAGAAATAGAAACAACTATGTGATCAAATAGGTGTGATTTTTCTTTTCAAGGTACTAAAGTGCCTCCCATGGTGGAACTGCTAATTAGCCCACTGACGCATCAAAAGCAAAACAAATATCATGCATAAAAGTCATTTTATGCATGATATTTGTTGCAAACAAGCAAAAGTAGACAACCCCAGAATACAGGGAGTTTTATAGGTGTGTAAAACGGTGTTTTTTGGCCAAACCAGAATAGTTTCTGGTCCATCAGTGAGTTCTACCCCCAACCAGTTTCCTCTAGTAAAGGAAGTGTCTCAAAGGTTCCTGGCCTCTGGGAAAAGTTGTGGTGGAAATGGGCCTTTTGAGACTCGAGATGTCAAGCTTTGCAAAGATTTGTGTTTAGTGTTTGAGTGCAGAAAGCTGAGCAACAACCATTTTGTTTTACTCACCACACTCTCTGCATCACTCCTGATAATTATGCCATCTCGAACATAGACATTGAGCTCGTAGTCGCCAAGGTACCTGTAGAAATAATCAAGGGAACAGGTACAAGCCCAGGGGTTGGCTGAGAGATAAAGGTACGGCACTTCCTCCTTCTTGCTGAACCAGTCATCTGGCATCACCTTGATCTGAAATGAAAAATGGCAACTGTGGAAATGACAGCCTTGACATAATGTAAATTTGCAAGATGATTTTGTGATTGAAATAGAAAAAAATTATTATTTTTTACAATTTTGTGTTTTTTCACCTTGTTATTCTCCACGTAGAGGGTTTCTATAACTGTGAGAGGGTGGAGCATGAGCTTGGGAAGCACACTTATATGATTGTATGACAGGTCCAGGATCTAGAAGGTGGCAGCCAGTAGAGGTATAAATATTCAGCTTTTATCAGTGTGAATAACAACATGACCTAACGTAACTTTCTGATTGTTCTTTCTGACTTCTTTACTACCTCCAGTCATGGCTATGACTGGTAAAACTACTCACAGTTTAGTTTACCAATGTGACGTGTGAATTTTAAATATATACAGTTTCATTAGAACTAGTCCGAGTTCACATTTAAAACAGGTTTAATTGAATTTTGACCAGTTACAACTCAGTTTTCAGATACATTTGAATGAATTTTGAGTCACAGTATCTTCGATTGAGACGTCCAAAAAATTTGTCAAGAAATCTTTTAAAGTGCCAAATTAAAATAACAGAAGTATGACTAGTCAAACCTTCATTAAATATATAATTATTTAGTATTTCACGCACCCTGAATGTTATAAAAATATCTGGGATCTGGATGACTTAAAATGAAATTTGAGACTGGTATTCTTAATTATAATTTTGACTAGTCAAAATGTAAAAGCAGATCTTAAATTACAGCTTGAAGTATTCATAAATAAATTGCCATTCTGTAATGTTAATTCCATCAATCTAATGAATAATGGAACTGTCACTGACTTAATGTTGTATATCCACAAAAAGACTGGTCAAAATGTGATTATATTGTTTATTATATATATGTGCAATAAAGACCTATTAGATCTTCACCAGGTGATGAGTTTGTTCCCTGGTAACTTCCAGATTTCAGTCACTAACTGGAAAGGATTTTCCATTAAGAATTAAAACTGACATATTTGTCCAAATACTTTTGGACCCCTTAAAAGTCAGAACAGTACATTCACATGCAACTTTCACTGCTAACAGACCAGATCAAAACACACCGACCTCCAGCTTGCTGAGTCCAGAGAAGGTGTGGTCGCTCAGAGAGTTGATGGCGTTGTTGTCCAGGTAGAGCTCAGTCAGAGCAGGACAGGCCGAGAAGGAGCCGTCAGATAAGGACTTCAGACTGTTCGACCCCAGCCGGAGAACACTGAGGCTGGGTAGGATCGGAGCCGTGCTGGGGGTCACCTCTGGAACCTGGAGACAGAAAGGATGGAAAGATACGTGACTTAACACTGATCACTGACATCAACTGGCTTTGACATTATTGATTTAGTATCGATGTTTATTTATGATTCAGAGAGACACCTTGTTGCCTGTGAGGTCGATCTCATAGATCTGTGTAAAGAGCTGAAAGGAAGACCAGGACAGGCTGGTGAACAGGTTCCTGGGAAACAAAAGAACCTAAACACAGAGAGAAAATAGAAGAAAACATTTAGAGCTGTCAGAGTTTCCTGCTAAACTGTCACCCCATCAGTCAGAAACAGGAAGCTTGTGTGTCCGCTGTGGTGTCGCCCCTTCACTCAAACACTTTGTCCAGTCATGGATGAGTCCAGGAAAGTTAAGTGAAGTTCAGTTGTGTCGTTTTGTGGAGCTGGATTAACTGGCTGATCAAGATTAACGATCATTTGCCAAATGGAACTGTGAACTACTACCAACATTAAACATGGTCACAGTTGGATCTTTAATGTAAATTATGTGTAAAAAGAGACATAAAAGTGTCTCAATCAGAAACACAGTTAGTTTATGTGTCTGGGATGCAGTGTGCTGCAGTAGACTTTGTGTACTCCGGACAATGTTAATGTAGTTTACAAAAGCAGTGACCTTACGTGTGATGAAAACAATTAATTTCACTTTTATTTAGCAGGTGGATTCCGCTGTCTTTTCATTACAGACATTACAGCATCAAGCACAGATAAAACAATAAAAACACTGTACAGTATTAATACTCAGTTACAGAAATCATGACTGAGCACAGCAAACAGTGCTTCAAGAACATCTTTATTAAACTTAGAATTGAAGACGGACTTCCAGCTTCTCATAAAGTCTATAATAATTATACATATATAGTAATAATTCCTTCATTAATCACGCCTGTTTTCAGCTCATTTAATCCAATGGTTATTTAAAAAATTAAAAGAACACAGCTGACTACATTAAACTTGTAACTTTAATGTTATGTGATTTTGAAAGAGGTCAATTAATTAGATTATTTTTCTGATTTAATACACTAAAAATAATTATATTTGAGTCGGCCTCTCTCGTCTCTGTGCAGCAGCGTGTTGTCTGCGTTTGGTGTCGTTACCTTGGTCGTTGGTTCCAGTCCTGCTGGGATGGCACTGAACCTTGCCCCCGTGCAGTTCTCCCTCGTTCGGTGGTCCTTGTCCCTGTCGCTGTAGCAATCAGCCACTGCTGTAACTATAGCAACATTGGACAGGAGGACAAGGAGGAGGAGGAAGAGTTGCATTGTGGAAAAAAAACCTTCAGCTCCTGGATGTTGGTCTGCGTTGGTCTGAGAGGAGAAACTAAGAGACTGAACAAGGAGGAGAAGCTCAAGACTCCAGTGAGTATCCACACTGTGTGTGTGGTTTAATCGGCAGCTGCAGGAAGTTTGATAAAGACTCAAGTTAGTTTGAGCTGGTTGATATCTGACTCCTGTGTCACTCGTCTTTTTTGTTCTTGTCTTTTTTTTTTATTTACACATTCAAGACTTCCTGTTGTGTTTAACCACAAAAAGACAAAGCTGATTATATTAATGATAGAGCTGCCAACACTAAAGCACATCACTTCTTTACAGTTATGTTTCTGTGTGATCTGCTGTTCATTTAGTTTAGTGTTTGTCCACTAACTGGGACAACAGGATTAAAATTTACGTGTGGCTGAAGGCAACATTTTATACACAGGATGAGTTTGTGTTTCTACATGTACAGACACTAGAAAAAATATTAGATGTGCAGTTTTCTGTTTTTCAGCACAAACTGGCCATGAAATGACTCGTCAGGGCCCAGACATCAGCTCAGCAGAGATGCTGTTGAATGACCAGAAAGATCACACGAGATGGTCCTTGACTGGACTCCAGGTTTGCCAACATCTGATTCAGCCGGAGTTTAATTACACCAGAAGGAAGCGCTTCACTTACTTTTTACACAATCCCTCCATTTGTTCAGTGGGTGTGTTCAACAAAATATTCGCAGTGCTTCATTTTTTCCACATTTTGTTTTGTTGCAGCCTTTTTCCAAAATGGATTAAATTCATTATGACAACACGAAGAAGTCTGTATGCATAAAATACAGCTTCCACAGACTAAAGTAGATGTCAGGGTTCTGAAGTGGAGTGAGTGGCAAATTTCTCTGGAGTCCAGATGCTCCTGGTGTGCAGGTGTGAAGTCTTAATGAACTAAAGATACTGTTTGAGAAAACTGTTGGTAAAGAAGACGTCTCATCTTTATTCTACTATTTAGGGGTTTGTTACAGAGTGAGCCTGAAGTTGCTTCTAACCTTCACTAAAGTCAATAAAATGATACTGAAAACACAGCAAGTAAGCCTCAAATGTGTAATTTATAATTTAACCCTTATATTTTATACTTTTCTACATTTGCAGTGTGTTTCATCAGCTTGTAAAACTGTTTTTTTCCCCCACTTGTGCGATATAAACATTCAGTACTTCGATCTTTGTCAGCCACCGTACTGTCGAGACCTTAGTGGAGCGAAACTCAGCCAAGCAGGAAGTGAGACACGTTTAGTTTTTCATTCTTACTGACAGTTTATTGCCATCATGTTGTCTGCAGGTAGAGCCTGAGATTGGTTCCTGATACAAACAAAAACAACAACAGACACAACAACTCAACACAGACAGGTAAAACATCTGAAAGGCTATGAGCCTATAGGAGGAGGGCTAGCCCGTGATGTCATCGCGTCCGTGTCTGTGTTCCCGAGTCGTGAATGGACATCGTTCTGTGACGTCACTGATTCTGAGGCTGTGATTGGAGCAGAGTTGCAGTGGAATGGGCGGGGCCACGCAGTTGAGGGGTAACGCCCCCCTTTCAGGCCCCTCCTCCACCTCAAAACGCCAAAATAACAAAAAAAAAAACAACTAAACAGACGATTAAAAGAAAAACAGTAAAATCTGCTTAATGAAGTAAAACAAACTTTAGGTAATGATTCTAAATGAACCCAGAAAGACTCACGCACACACTCGCAGACATCCAACACACAAACACACTCTCAGGTGGTTGCACGAGGGCAAAGAAGCTCCCTGTAGCAGCATCCAAAAGAACCCAATATTAATGACACTTATACCTTTATAATAATCAATATTAATAGTGATGATGACATCATAAAGCAAAGGTTGAACATGTAGGCAGTTAAAATAGTCAGAACAAAAGAAAAAACAGCCAATCAAAGCTGGAAAAAACAACAACAAAAAAAACAATAAACAAACAGGACATTATTTCCCATCAAGCCCGGCGGTGGCAGCAGGTTATCAGGATTGTCCCACGATTGGTCGACTCCAGAGACAACAGAGCAAACAAGGCAGATAGAAGATTCTGCTGATGTCATGCTTCTCGGGCCAATCACGATCACGATTTTGTCAGCATCATCATCATCATCGCTGCAGCAACTCCCTCCCTGATTGGCTGCGTGGCCAGAGGGCGCGCTCCCATTAGTCAGTTTGAACCTTTTCCTTGTAAAGGTCTGAAAGTCACGGAGCACAAAGACGCTCCACTCGTCATCTCCCAGCATGCTTTGCTCTATGTGGGCCGGGTTCAGGCAGTACCGCCAACTCCCAGCTCCTACGAACAGTAAACGCGTCGTCGTTCATTAAAACACATCAAGGCTGCATTCAGTTCGACACAGAAAGTGGGAAATTTGGGCACCACCAGTCATTGAATGCAAAATGAATGACTCAAATGGAAAAAAGCCAAAATTTCCAACTTCCTGACGCCTTGTGAAGGCAGCAGTTTATTGCTCGTCTCTTCTTGTCACAACTGATGTAGACATAAAGTACTAAGTAGTGTCCGATCCTTCCCGGAGGAAATTAACATCAAAATAAAAGCTTATCACATCTCAGATTCCCTCACTCTTTCACCTTCTCTGCCTTCTATTATCTCCTTCTAATACTACATTTCCCATAGTTCCTTGCTTTCACAGCCCTACATTAACTACAATCCATCATGTTCCCTACATCTCCCATTTATTGTCAGTAAGTCAGTATTTCTACATCTCCCATGAGGCACCATGTGTCAGGAATCACTTACTACATTTCCCAAGATTGCCAGAGTCCATGAACTCACCATGAGCATGTTTCATATGTCGCAGCCTTGTTTTAAAAACAGATTTAACTTCGCAAGAACAAAACAAACAAACAAAAAGTCAGGATACACTTCAGATATACACACAACACTTTAAAAAGAGTCAACATGTGAGTCTCGACATTTACACCCTCGTCCACGTCTTTTTCTGTCAGTACTGAGGTCTCTACCCTTCGTCTGTCCGTCCACAGCAGTGCGTGTCTGTCAGCTCTCTGCTCTCCTGCCACAGCAAAGCTTTCTTTGGTTTGCAGCACTCAGCGATGCAGCATTCAAGTCACATGGGAGAGTTGGTAAATACGAACACCTCTCAAGTGGGAGACATTCTGCACACCATTTATACACATAAATGTTTATTTAAATGTTGGGTTTTTCCAATTAAAAACTAATTTATTTAATACGTTTAATTTAATTGATACTTGATGCACCTTTCTGAAGGAGTACATGTACAGTTACATACAGAAAATATAAGAAATTAAATACCAAATGTGTTTGAGGTCAGTCATTGGCTGATTACTTATTTATTTTAGCTTGTTGTAGTTTTTTTTCAGTAATATGTCCTGAAGAGGTGTCAAGTTAAAGTACTAACAATAATCTCAGTGTATAATTTGGTAACCTGAGACTGAAACTGCGACACAAACATCCATGGTCGCGCCTGGTGTTTTAAATGTTGAAGCAGTACGAGATGAACTTCCCATGCAACATAAATGCTGACTTGGCTAAGCTAAGCTAAGCTAATACCCTCCCCTGTGCTAAACCTGCTCTTTGTTAACACTACACCACATTAGGACCATTTCATACTCTACGCAAGCCCAAAGTAAGCACAAGTGTAGTGCTACACATTTCCAGTAAAGGTGCTATTCCAGTCTAGTCTACACTTGGGGCACTGTCTACAGAAGAACTGGGCTTTGTGCATCGCTGCTGATAATACATAGAGAGACACTGCACCTGAAATACATGGTGACGTGGAAACATGGGACTGGGACTATGGACACTGTCTTTGCTGTCCCTGTCGCATGAATAGTATTTTGCATCTACTATGATACAGGAAGCTGTGTACATAAATGCTTGTGAATCCCTTGTGCTTACAGATGCGTCTATGTCGCTTGCGTAGCGTATGAAACAAGCCTAACTTCAGCCTGAGAAGCTAACTAGCTCAGGCTAGCTAACAGACCACTAATGCTGAACCAGGCTAGTTAGCCTCCTGGGCTAACAGTGGCTAAAACTCAAGTGTATTTAAATACAAACACCAATCCCATCCCGGAAAACAACCTTAATGTACTTCAACTTAAAAAAAAAAAAAAAGAGCTTCAAGAAGAGACTTGTGTTAACAGATGCTAACACTTTAAGGCACCTTGTTATAAAAAGCTGATCAAGATCATAACATCAACCAAATCAGTGATCAATAAAACTAAATCATCATGTAATAAACTGTGATCCTGTTTGGCAGCCTAATAAAATAAAACCTTTTGCTATTGGAGGAGCTAACCTGTTCTAACGCTAGGAGGAAGCCACACACACTAAACACAGCAGGACTGAGGATACAGGATGTGTGTGTGACGTTAGTTGGTGTGCGACCGGCTGAGTCAGTACAGTGAAAGTGCTGAAACACACACACACTCACTCACACACACTCACAGCCTATTCTCTACAGCATCAGGACACCCCCACAGCCAATCAGAGACCTCACTGCTGTCAGGTCAGAGGTCAGATGGGGGTCTCCTTGTTATTGTTGTTGTTGCTGTTTTTGAGGTCCGGTGCACTGAACTGCCGTCTCATCCTGGGTGGAGTGGTGAAGCCCCACCCTGCCAGCGGCGGCCCCATCCCCAGCAGCATGTCAGCAGGAGGGGGCGGGACCCCGGAGCGAGGCAGGCTGTGGTAGTTGGGGTGAGGTCCAGGCTGGAATGGTGCAGCGAGGGGGTTGAAGTAGGGATGGTGATGGTACTGGTGCTGCTGCCGTTGATTATAATAGAAAC
>OMLM01018486.1:0-11236 GCA_900302695.1 Helostoma temminkii | reverse complement strand
GTAATAAAAGAAATATCATAAATGTGTTAGTTGAAGAAGCCATCAAGAGCTCATAGCCAGAGAGAGAGACACACAATAATATGGACAGTAACACATGAGAAACACAGCAACAACAACACCAAGAGTCCTGGCTGCTTTCAGCTCTGATTTCTTCACAGTTACAGTCACTGAATTCTGCAGTTTGACAGCTGCAATGTGGGAGCGCATGGCACGAGCCTGAGACACAGCCACTGCAAACACTCTCATATACAGAATGATGATGGCTGCAATGGGAATGATAAAGCCTAACACAATGTCAATAGTTCCAATTACATTAATCACACATTCTCCATAACAGGAGTTATATCTGCCTGGCTGTTGTAAGTTATCATATAAAATCATGAAGCTGTAGAAAACACAATAAGTCCAACACAGAAGAACAGAGATTTTAACACTTTTAGGAGTGATCTTGGTGGAGTAAAGCAGAGGGTCACAGATCGCCACATAACGGTCGACTGATATCAGCACCATGTTAACTATTGATGCATAGACAGTGATAGAGGCTAAGACAAAAGACAGAGCACATACCAGGTCACCCAGGAGCCAGCAGGGTTCTGTTAAGAGGATTTGAAACAGCATCACAATGAGGCCAACAAGGAAGTCTGAGACAGCCAGAGAGAGGAGGAGGAGGTTGGTGGGAGTGTGGAGCTGCCTAGAGTGAGAGAATATCAACACTGTAAATATTTGGAACATTAACACCATTGTTACAACTAAAATTGTTGCTTTAGGAAAACTGCAATGATAGTTGATATGAGTCTTACTAAACAACACAAATATAATGCTCAGAAGTAACTTATTACAATAAATATGACTTTAATAACTATTAATGCCAAGACATGTATCTCTGCCTGAAATGAGAAATGGAGATGATGACCAGCAGGTTGAGAGTCACAGTGAGCACAGAGATGAAAGACATCGGAATGTAAATGATCAATGCCTCAGAGTGAGGACGTGTGTACTTCTTGCAAGAGATATTGAAGAGTTCTGGAAAGCAGAGTTCAGCTTCGTACTGTGTCTCCATCACGAGAGAGAGAATAAGGGAGGAGCGGCTGCTGAACATTATATCTCCCCTCCTTGTCCCTTCCTGCCTTTCGATTTCCCTCTTGTACACTGTTTATCCTCCTGCCTCACAGCTCATTATCTGAATATTTGTTGGTTGAATGTTTTAGTCTTTTAAAAGCTTTTTCTTTCTGATGTAATAGATTACAAGTGGTTTGTTTTGGCTGATGGGAGTACTCTAGTGATTACAGCATCAGTTATGGGCTTTTAAAAAATCTTCTTAAATCTTCTCAAAAATCCTTTAGAGCAAATAGAGCTGAGTTCACCTGAGATATCAACATGTTTTTTTATTTAAAAAAACACCACCTTGTGGAAATATGGACATTAATCAGAAATAAGAATAGCAAACATCAGTAAAGATTGACACCGCAAAAGTTAATTGCAAATTTGATTGGAAATATGAACCAATAAATACATTATTTAGTGGAATAAAAGTGCCTAAGTTGATCAAATGTTTATATTATACAGTACACTCACTGGTCACTGTATTAGGTACACCTAATAACCTAACCTAAAGTTAAAACTGTCAGAAATTTGATCATTCTACCACATGTGCATTATTAATTTCATTTTGGGCGGTGGAGGAATACTGGAGTACTTTATATTAAGAGGTGCCTCTGATGTTTTGGCTCCTTATTTACATCAATGAATCCAATACATAAGAGACACACATCTTAATATATCATACTCCAGTTCAATAATCATATAGTGCACCCCAGTAGGAGAAAACATACAGTAGAATTATCACCTGTCTGACAGTTTCATTTAATCATTAAAAAATTATTACCTTGTTACATTGATGGCAGAGCTGATGTATTGGAGTACATTAAATTGTACAGGTGTACCTAATAAAGTGGCCAGGGAGTGTAGTTTTCTTTTTGTAGCTCATTGTTTGTTGTTGGTTTCTTTTGTTCTATCTCACAGACACACGTGAGACACAGTAGGAAACAGTTTTCAGTGACAAACCACAACAAATTCATAGTGCCCTCCATGATGTTTGGGACAAACAAAAATGTGTTTATCGTTTGCCTCTTATCACAATATCTGCTTTAATATGGTTTAATTTCGCCAGATGGCATTTATAAACGACAACTTGAATGGGACTTTATGAATGCCTCTCTTTGTACCACCAGACGTGCCAGCACAGAACTCACTGGCACACTGTTACTGACTGCCATCTTAACAGTTAGTCAGCTGGTCAAACACCAAAGAGCAGGGAAAGGGAGGCGAATAATAACCCCTTTGGGTTTTGATTTAATGGCAAAAAGTATGTTAGTATACATAGGGCTAAAACCCAAGAGAAAATGAGAATCAAAAGTGAGACCTCAGTCCCAAAACCTACTTCCAACGGAATCTAAACGGTAGCTGAAGCCATAGCCATAGGAACATAGATGGCTGGCAAGAGCTCAAGCCCAAAGAATCTGAGCCTTTTTGGCAGGACCACTTACAACAATCTGGCAGGAACTCAAGGAGAGGTGAGTATTTATACTCTGCTTGACCTTGTGGCCTGATTCTGCTATATATGGGCATGTTTAATGGTAAGATGTAAAATGATCAAAGGGAAAACAGGAGAAAGGCATCCTGACTGTGTATGTAATAGAGGTGTCATGGGGGTCGGTGTAGACTCCATTGACCAGAGATACACTGAAGCAGATGAAGAGTTAATAAAGGTTTATTACAGTATGAGGAAATGTGCCGATGATAGAGTTCTGGAACACCGGCGGGTCAGCTGCTCTGGATTAGCTCAGGTGAGTATGGAGGTCTAGGATGAGAGACAGAGTTAGTCTTAGGATACAGGGCGGATGAATAATGAGACTCAATTATACTCACAGTGTTTGCATGGAGTGCAGGCAAATGTTAAAGGTTCCAGTAATGCTTGAATAGGTGAAGGTCTGCAATGTGAAAAGCAGCCAGAGGAAAACAGGACTACAAAGATGGAGGCTGCCGACAAACCAGAAGTGAGGTCGTCGGGGTGAAAGGTGAGTATGCTTCCTACTTCAGGAAATGGCGGCTGCCACAGACTGGGATGGGAGGTAAGTGGAGCTTCAACAGAGGGTTAAAGAAACAGGGGCTGATGATAAGAGTAATTAATTATCACAGTTAGTAACCACTATAATTATCCCTTATCCGAATTAGATGAGGGTTTGTCCATGATCCGATAATCTGCAGTTGAGTCCGGTCTGAGGTCATACACTGTGTGGAAGCCAATAGTCTGTTAAGCAAACAACAGGGTCTTAAGACAGTCCACGCTTATTCACACAGAAAAACAGTTCACCAGAAAGATAAGCCAGTGCAGTAATCCAATACTCATATGTGATAAACCATGTGGTGATGTAGCAGTTAGCACTTTTGCCTCACAATAAGAAAGATTCAGGTTTGATTCCACCGGCCAGCCAGGTGCCTTTCTGTGCATGCTCTGAATGTTCTCACAGTGTCTGCGTGGGTTTTCTCCAGGTACTACATCTTCCTCTCACCGTCCAAAGATATGGATGGATGGTTGGTGATAACCCACATCACATTTGCTTTCATTCTCACATGTTCATTATGTAAAAGTACATATATGAGTTCTACATAATTCTTTAACTACTTATCAGCAAGGCAAGGAATGACAAATTCCAACATTAATTTGCCATACAACTAAACTAGAATCACAATTATGTTTTTGTGAGGAACACAATTGCAACAGAACAGAAATACGTTTTCTGTCAGCATAATGATCATATGTTCATAATTAACGTAATGACAAGTCGGAAATATGTTGATACTGTCACAATCTATGCTTTTGTTGCACAGTCGCCCAAGTGTTGCTGCTCATCACTGCCATGGTGTTGTTCATTGACATTTTCTAATCATCTCTGCCTTATATGGTTCTGAGACTCCAGACCAGCATTAATAATCAAAACCACATCAGAATAAACCAAACCATTAAAAAAAGTAAAACATCATATTTGCTCCATTGGAAAATTAAAGTAAAAAGCAAACATGGCCTTAAACAGAATTACAATCTAGCAGAATATACCCACACTGTAAAAGATGTGAAACAGACACAGATCCTCACCAAATACAGACTAAGTGATCACAGTCTGGCTATAGAGATTGGCAGACACAGACAAACATGGCTGCCAAAGGAAGCGTCTGGGTCAGGTTTCACTGTGATGCTGCTCAGGTGAAGACAGAGACACACTTTGTCATTCATTGTAATCAATTTAAATTATGATGAATCAGATCAAATGCAGATCTTAGTGGGGGAAAACAGAAATGCATCAGCTGCTGCTCATCTACACACACACAGAAACTACTACCCTGATATACAGAACTTTTCATCTGTCTCTATGTAAATATCTAAGTTATTTATACTTTAAAAGTATTTCTTATATTTAAAAATTTTATTATATTTTATTTGAAGTGTTATCCTCCATTTAACACCTAACCTTTGATTCAACTTTACTGTTTGTTGTTATGTTATTTCATGTTTTCTGTCTGTATCTTGTTTTGTTTATAATGCTTTGGTAATATTGTAAGTGCGCACAATCATGCCAATAAAGTACTGTAAATTGGAAAATTTGTCATTTCCCTTCACTCTCTATACCTTGTTTACTCTGCCCCATTTATGAGTATGATTATTCAGCCTGTTCCCCTGCAGCAGCACCTTAAAATCCTTGCTCTGCTTCCCAGCAATCACCAAATTGTAAGCACAAATCAACCTTTTGCTACTTTCCAGCCATTCTGTATTCAACTTGCTTCTGATTCCTGTTACCTGCCTTGGATCTGATTACTGTCCTTACCCGAGGTTTTGTAAGTTTTGGAGCTCACTGTTTTTGACTTTTTTTTCTCAAACCCAGCAAACAGTTACCTGTTACAAACCTGACCTCTCACTCTGACTCTGTTCATGAGTCGGCATTGTGATTGCATCAGCCTATTTTCCCTGATCTGCACCTTGCTACCTGGTTAACCCTGACAAGGACAACACGTTTAACCTGGAGCAGATGTGAAAACCTAGGACAGCGCCTTCTTGTCTGCCCCTCTCTCCAGTCTCCCACCTGACAATCTTCACTCCTGTCTTCATCACATCAATCCTGCCCCCGCCTGGTTTCCCTAAGAATCACTCACCTGCCCATTCCCTGCCTGCTGTGTTCACTCACATGCCCAGTCCCTGGTCCCTGTATTCACTCACTTCCTGGTATCTGTGTCGCTGTGCTCACAGTACTGGTTTGGGTCAGAGAAAGATTGTGGGCTGGGTATTAGCAAAATGACACTTAAAACACAACATCTACATGAAAATTTAAACACAAACATAATCTGTCTCTCATCCTAACAAAGTGATTTTCATGCCTAAACCCAGGACCAGTGCTTGCACATGTACCATTATTTCCTTATCTTCACTCATGATCCATGAGAACTGGGTTCAGGGGAGGGAAAATCAACCAGTGTGCCAGAACATTTCCAGTTCTTTGATCTGTATTGGTTAGATGTGTACTTTGAATGGGAATCATACTTGGGCTTTGGCTAATGATGTTTCTACAAGTACACAAGTACAAAAAAAACACAGACACAGAAATGCCCTTTATAATTGTTTTTAGTCGGTGCATGTTGTCGACAGTGCTATTGTCGTGTCCTGTCACTTTGCTCTAACTAGAATGTGATGTGCCTAGACCAAAGCCACTGAGTCCATACTTGCCCTTGAACAATTATTATTTACTATGTTGTTATGTATTATAATGGGTATAAGCTTAAACTGCTCAATGTAAAGTACTAACCACAAAAAAGGGATGTGGCTCTGTGCCCAATTTACTGACTTATTCTGTTAATAAAATACAAAAAAGCAATATATTTATGTGAATTCTGATTCAAACAGGCCAATATTAAATTGATATAAGAAGACAGGAAATTTTGCATTGAAAAATACAATGAAGAAGAGTTTCCATCCATTTTGTGAACCCTGCTTTGTCCTCATAGGGGTCGGAGGCGTGCTGGAGCTTATCCCAGAGGCGAGGGTAAGAGAGTTTCCTTCTAATTTATTTTTGGCAGAGAAAATTACAAATTGAACTACATATATTAAATTCTGCTGAGATCACAAGATATAGAGCTGGATAACACCATACAGCATGTACCTGTAGGATAAAATACATATACAGTATGTGCACAAAACCAGTACACCAAATATAATAGTTACTCTCTGCAACAGCAAACACATCTGTCCCCTCAGAGAATCTGTTATGTCAGTCTATCTACAGTATGTTGTTCTGACAGGAATGAAGCTGCAGTATCTCAAGTGTAACAATGAGCTTAACAGATTTTCTAAACCAGGGGTAGAAAGAGACATAGATCACAGGGTTTAGACTTGAGCTCAGCAATAACAAAATACTAAATAAAGTGGTAGCTGAAGAAGCCATTATAATGTCAGAGCCGGAGAAAGACACACAATAATATGGACAGTAACATGTGAGAAACACAGCAACAACAATACCAAGAGTCCTGGCTGCTTTCATCCCTGATTTCACTGTCACTGAACGCTGCAGTTTAACAGCTGCAATGTGGGAGCGCATGGCACGAGCCTGAGACACAGCCACTGCAAACACTCTCATATACAGAATGATGATGGCTGTAATGGGAATAATAAAGCTTATAACAAGGTCAATGTTCCCCATATAGTCCCTTATAGTAATTACACATTCTCCGTAGCAGGAGTTATACCTGCCAGGTTGTTGCAGGTTATCATATAAAAATAGAAAGCTGTAGAAAACAGAGTAAATCCAGCAAAGAACAACACTGATTTTAACTGTCTTTTGAGTAATTTTGGTGGGGTAACGCAGAGGGTCACAGATCGCCACATAACGGTCAACTGATATGAGCACTATGTTTACTACTGAGGCAGGGACAGTGATAAAGGGTAGAAAAGAGCACAAAACACATGCTAGGTCACCCAGCAGCCAGCAGGGTTCTGCCAAGAGAATTTGAAACGGAACCGCGAGGAGGCCCACAAGGAAGTCTGAGACAGCCAGAGAGAGGAGGAGGAGGTTGGTAGTGGTTTGAAGCTGCCTGGAGTGAGAGTGTGAGACTATCATTATTGTGACAATTTGCAGCATTCACAACATTCACAGCATTATTGTCAAAGTTATTCACAGTCTATCAACATGTCTATTGTAACTAAATGTGGCAGTTAAGTTCATGAGTAAACAGTGCTTATGACCAAAGGTCTCTCCAAACCTGAAGGATGTTATTACTCAGAGATCACTTATTTCAATGAATCCCATTACAACAACAAAATGTTATCAAAGACAAAACATTTATCCCTGCCTGAAGTGGGAGATGGAGATGATGACCAGCAGGTTGAGAGCCACAGTGAGTAGAGAGAAGGAAGGCAGCAGAGTGTAAATAAGCATTGACTCAGTGTGAGGACGTCTGCGCTTCTTGCAAGAGGTGTTGAGGAGTTGTGGAAAGCAGAGTTCAACTTCCTCCAGTGTCTCCATCACCAGAGAGAGAGAGGAAGGGAGGAGAAGCTGCAAAACGCTTCCAACTTCTGAAAACATTTCTGTGTCATGCTGTTAATTTATGCCCTTTTCCTACTTTCCCCTCCTTCCTCAATTTTTGTTTACTTTCTGTCTCATGAACACTGATTCTTTTCTCCTCCCTCACACAGTATATTCACATTGTGTCATACTTGTCATATTTGTTACCCCTGCAGACAGTACAATGCAAAACTAATGCAAAATGAGGTGACACAGTGGTGGAGTTACTTGTGAATAAATTACATTATACCACTTACAATGGAACAAATAAAACTATAATAATGATGCTATAAAATCATTATTTTGATATTTTAGTCAATTTGTGCTTTTCAGCTTTTTTAGTTGGTGCTTGTTGGCATGCTGTATTTCTTCTCGTGGATCCTCAGAAAGGTACACATTGTCTCTTCTATGTCCCACATCTGTCTACCAAAGTTTCATGCTTTTTACACTGTTTTTGCGCAGATGAACTGTGTGGAGTAATGGAGCATGTCTTTAACCTGAGCCTCCAGCTGAGGGTGGTACCACAACTCTGGAAGACCTCCTGTGTGGTAACAGTGCCTAAAGACACCGCATGCCAGAGATCCCAGCAGCTTCAGACCAGTGGCCTTTACATTACACCTGATGAAGACACTGAAGAGACTGATCCTGAGCCACCTCTGCTCCGCGGTGGGCCCGTCCCTAGACCTGCTGCAATTTGCCTGATTTCTCCAGTGCCTTTAATACCATCCAGCCAGTGCTTTCGAAAGATAAACTGAAGAGTTCTGGTGTGGACCTTCATCTGTCAGAGTGGATCCTGGACTATCTCACAAATATGCCACAGTATGCGAGAGCCTGGGACTGTGTGTCTGACCCCTGACCTGCAGTGTGGGAGCCCCCCAGGGGACTGTCTTGACCCCCTTCCTCTTCACCCTCTACACTGCAGACTTCAGACACACACAACACGGACAGCTGTGTTCTACAAAGGTTCTCCGATGATTCTTCTATTGTTGGCCTGATAATGGATTATGATGACGCAGGGTACAGAGGACTTACGCAGAACTTTGTGGTCTGGTGTCAGCAAAACCACCTCCTGATCAACGCAAGCAAAACCAAGGAGATTGTGGTGGATTTTCGCTGATGGCAATATGCCATCCCCTCACTGGTGAACATACAGGGAACGAATATTGAGAGAGTGGACTTTTATAAGTACCTGGGTGTTAACCTAAACAGCAAACTGGACTAGACTCATAACATGGATGCACTCTTCAGGAAGGGTCAGAGCAGACTGTACCTCCTGAGGAGACTGCTGTCTTTTGGAGCGAAAGGAGCACTCCTGAAGACCTTATATGACTCTGTGGTGCCATCAGCCATCCTGTACGGTGTGGCCTGCTGGAGCAGCAGCATCACAGAGAGGGAGAGGAAGAAGCTGGACAAAGTAATCAAGAATTCCAGCTCTGTCCTGGGCTGTCCCTTGGACCCAGTGCGAGAGGTGGGTGAGAGAAGGGTCCTGGCAAAACTGACATCCATGCTGGACCATGAGTCTCACCCACTGCAAGACGCCCTCTCTGCTCTGGAGAGCAGCTTCAGTGACAGATTGATCAACCCTCGCTGTGTGAAGGAGAGATTACATAGATCTTTCCTCCCTGCTGCAGTCAGACTCTACAATAAACACTGTTAATACTCTCATTACACCTGTGCAATATTTTAATTTGCAATAATCATTATAGAAACTTGGATTTACAATGTACATTTTCAGCACTGCTATTATAGTAATATCTATATACTGTACATACTCAGGCTGCTTTAACCATATACTGTACTTACATATTCATATTTTATTTATTATACTGTACTATTTGGTTTACTTGCCAGGTATTTAAGTTTATTTAGCTTTTACTGTGCCAGTTTAATCTTTAACCTTTAATAAATGCTCTTTGGCCAGATTGACATTCAACTGTACTTAAGCTGTTGTAACAATGCAATTTCCTCATTGTGCCTTTATTGTGTCATTGGAGCGTGTTTTTAACCTGAGCCTCCAGTTGAGGGTGGTACCACGACTCTGGAAGACCTCCTGTGTGGTAACAGCATTGTGGGACTAATAAAGGTCTTCTTGTCTTATCATATCTTATCTCATATCTCATTATGACCTGTCTTGCTTTTGAAATTTGCCATTACTTTTAATCTCCTACACAATTTTCTCTTGTCAGCTCCTGTTGCTTTGCTCCAACTAGAATGTGATGTTCCTAAACCAAAGCGAATGACAGGAATGAAGCTGCAGTATCTCAAGTGTAACAATGAGTTCAACAGATTTTCTAAACCAGGTGTAGAAAAAGACAGAGATCACAGGGTTTAGAGTGGAGTTCAGTAATAACAAAATATGAATTACAGTGTTAGCTGAAGAAGCCATTATGATGTCAAACTGCTGCCACAAGAGATGGCCCAATTCCCTTATCACCTCTGTTGTCAATAAAACATACAAAAGTGATACATCTGTGGAGTGAATTCTGACTAAAACACACTGATATTTTCTTTATATTAGAACACAGGAAAATTGTGCATTTAAAAAAAATACAATATAAGATTTTTCTATTATTATTTTTGGCAGAGAAAATTACAAATTCAACTATATATTTTAAATTCTTCTTCATATTGTGTCATACTTGTCATACTTTCATACAAATGCAAAATGGGGTGACATAGTGGTGGAGTTAGTTGTGGCTAAATTACATCATACCACTTACAATGGAACAAATAATAAAACTATAATAACAAATGTGATATAAAATAATAATTCCTTTAACATTTTAGTCAATTTGTGTCCTCTCACAAAAAATATTGAGTATCATTTATGTCAGTGTATCTACAGTATGTTGTTCTGACAGGAATGAAGCTGCAGTATCTCAAGTGTAGCAATGAGTTTAACAGATTTTCTAAACCAGGGGTAGAAAGAGGCATAGATCACAGGGTTTAGACTTGAGTTCAGTAATAACAAAATATAAATTAAAGTGTTAGCTGAAGAAGCCATTATGATGTTGGAGCCAGAGAGAGACACACAATAATATGGACAGTAACATGTGAGAAACACAGCAACAACAATACCAAGAGTCCTGGCTGCTTTCATCCCTGATTTCACTGTCACTGAACGCTGCAGTTTAACAGCTGCAATGTGGGAGCGCATGGCACGAGCCTGAGACACAGCCACTGCAAACACTCTCATATACAGAATGATAATGGCTGTAATGGGAATGATAAAGCTTATAACAAGGTCAATGTTTCCCATATAGTCCCATATAGCAATTACACATTCTCCATAGCAGGAGTTATACCTGCCAGGTTGTTGCAGGTTATCATATAAAAATAGAAAGCTGTAGAAAACAGAGTAAATCCAGCAAAGAACAACACTGATTTTAACTGTCTTTTGAGTAATTTTGGTGGGGTAACGCAGAGGGTCACAGATCGCCACATAACGGTCAACTGATATGAGCACCATGTTTACTACAGAGGCAGGGGCTGTGATAAAGGGTAAGAAAGAGCACAAAACACATGCTAGGTCACCCAGGAGCCAACAGGGTTCTGCCAAGAGAATTTGAAACGGCACCACGAGGAGGCCCACAAGGAAGTCTGAGACAGCCAGAGAGAGGAGGAGGAGG
>OMLM01018483.1:0-12628 GCA_900302695.1 Helostoma temminkii | reverse complement strand
AAAGATTAATATATGTTAAGATTCCTACCCAAAAGCCATATTTGTTTTTAGCAGCAGATTCTGATATCTCCACCTTTGCTCTGTGGTGGTTGTTGGTGAAGCCACTGACTGTTGTTTTTGGGCTTTTCTTCACAATTTTCTGAATGCTTGTGACATCACTCGTTGTTTTCTTATTTAGCTGAGCTTTTATGTGTATGAAAAACACCTTGTCTGACTCTTCATCCTGTACACCTAAGACTCCAGGTACAACTCAGAGTCCTGCCATCTTCACAAGTTCTCTGATGACTCTGACTCTGCTGTTGTAGGATGTTTACAGGTTGGAGATGTCACAGAGTACCAGAGAGTGGTGGACAGTTGTGGGACTGGTGTGGGCTGGACCGTCTCCAGCTCAACGTAAACAAAGCAAAAGATCTGGTTGTGGACATCACTAAATCCAGGACTCCTGCCATCGCTCTCTCCATATGGGGGAAGGAGGTGGAGATTTCAGTACAAATAGATTAGACATACCTGTGAGTCTACCTGGACTATAAACTGGACCGGTCACCACAATCAGCAGTGATTTACAAAAAGCCTAGCTGCATTCATTAAAGAGGCTCCGGTCATTCAATGTCAGCACCATATCAGCTTGTGGCCGCCTTTTATATTCTTTTACATAATGAGGCATGTTCTTCCCAAGTAAAGCCTAGGTCAACATTAAACTTGGTTTAAATGCTGTTGTCATGCCAAAACAACATGAGACCACATTGCGCGCACCAGAAATATTCTTCTCATTTTTATGAGGTTTGAGCAAACTCAAACAGTTTGAGTATTTCATGTAAATCAAAGTAGCTCTAACCCACATCTTTAGCTACTAACTTTAGTTTTTTGTACACGTCATAGCTGATGGGCTCACACCTTACACTGACTATTTGTATTATGTAACCAATATGTACAGTAGTGTTACAATGTTGCATGTTTTACTTATCACAGTGGATTGTGTTTGTCCTGGCCATATTCTAACACATTTATGTACAAATGCAGGTCATTCCGAAGAATGTGTGAACCAGTGTGCATTGAATGCATGTCCCTTCATTGGGTGAAAAAGTCTCTATGTTGCTTCAATGCAAAACACAAGGAGGAAGTGGCGGAAATGTGACAAATCACACACACGCACACGCACACACACACACACACACACACACACACACATTTGAGGTGCAAGTCTAGGGACAGCTTCATTCAGCTCTGATCGCTGATCCAACATGAAACTGTACATTATCATTCTCCTTTGTGCTCTGCTCACATTTACCCAACAGGTAAGTGAACACCGTAAATACTCTTATTATCTTATTATTATCATCATCATACACTAATCTGGTCAAATATACATGTAGTGTTCAATAATCTTGATTTCAGGTAGCTCCACGTGATAGCTGTGTGTGTGAGCTGAGTGCTGCTAAACAGACCTTCCCTCATGACAAACTCAGCACAGCGGACAACAGTGCTTTAAAATGCAACAGTAACTTCACTCCAAAGATGGTTATAATTTTCTTCTTTTTATTATTTCCAAAACCCGATTATATAGAAGATTGTTTATCCTCACTTATATAACTCCACTCTTGTATTTATACAGTCATGCTATGATGAGTAATCAGAGGCTCTATTGTTCATGCTCTTCTTGCAGACTCTGGAACTGGAGAGTCTGCTGCTGGGTTTAGAGCGACGTCTGCCCCAGCTGCAGGAGGATGTGTCACTGCTGGAGAGGGAGGATGACGGAGATCTTTATGGAGTTCTCAGCCTGCAGGTGATAGAGAACGAAATGACAGATGTCAAACAGCTCCTTGACAAACTCAACAGAACCACCCTGGTAAACCAGTGCCTAACTGCTAATATCACTAAACAGGTAAGTTCACAACATGTTTTAACAATGTTTTCTGCTAAAATTTTGGCTGTTAATTTTGGCGATTTTAAATGTAATAGAAAGTATCAGCAACTTCTGCAGTTCTTCTAAGCTCTACTGAGTTTTTAGCATCTTTCAGCTGATTGTTTTAGTTTCATGGCGAAAACTTTACTTTTTAGTTCTGTCTCACTTTTTTCATGAGCACAGTTTTCTTCACATAAGCTTGACTAAACTCATTGTACACTATCACTCATCAAGTTAAACCTGTCTGTCTAATGAAAAACCTAGCTAATCAACATAGTGGAGCATTTACTGTAGTTCTTAAAGAGTTCTGTACATGCACTGGATGTGTAAACTGCTACAATATTCACCATATCCACTAAGTAAATTATTTCAGTGTTTTTTAATGCTTGTTGTGCTGCCCCCATGCGGCCAACAGATCAATTAATATAGGTTTAAAGGCAGAATTTATTAAGTAAAAGTAGATCAAGCAGCAACATAATGACCCAACACAGACAACTCATTCTACCAAAGAAGCAAATTGAAAGCTAGTTAAAGCTGAAGACATTTTTTAAGAAGTTATTGCTGCAAAAGGAGGTCAAAGCAGGCAATTATATGCACAATTTTGCCTCCTTTTATGTATTTTTCAGATCTGAAAATCTGATGATGTCACAATTCATACTCTTGCAAATAGAGAAAATTCCCAAAGTGTTCACAATGTTTAAATTACACATTAGTGCTATGAGTGCTATAAAACACTGTGATTTAGTTGTATGTGCTTTCATTGTTTATTAGGGAACAGTATTGGTCACAAAGTAAAGATTTTACTATGTTATACACCAGCCTCCACTTAAGGAGGTAATCTGAGTTTTATTCATTGCTTTTGGTCAAATACAATAATAAAAACATACCATAATGACATTATGGTATGTTTGTTTATAAATAACGTATATACTACTAATGAAAGCTAAACACACTATTCTTTTATTTTAGTTTGGAAAATGTAATGTGATATTTCATCAATCTATAAACCAGTTGAGTGTCTTTGATGACAGGGAATGTTGTACTCTGAGGTATTTGTAATTGTAGAAAGAAATCTCTGATCTTCATTGCATATTTGATTTGACACTATGGTTTGACCACACATTGTTATGTCTGCTGTGATGTTTGTCTCTCAGCTGACAGATCTAAAAGTAGAGATGCATAAGCTGGAAGAGTATGACACCATGCATGTAGTGAAGACTCGACAAGCTAACCAGCGTCTGAAGACAGATCTGGACCAGTGCAGAAAAGGACTTAACCCAACCACCAAACCCACTCAGCCTTACCTACATGGTAATTCTTAGAATCACCCAACACCAGCTTGGGGTGAGATGTATCATTCTCCCCAACTTCAACTGGAAGTACAGTTTTTTAAATCTGCATTCTAAACCTACAATGCCCTCATTTGCAAAATTACACCCAACATTGAGGGCCATTTTAGTTCTCTGCACCACAAAGTGGCACTCCAAATGAGGTCACACGCAACTGTGAAAGGCCTCCTCACACAGAGTGTAATTTAACTAGAGACTGTAGGAAGCACCAAGCACCATTGCCCGCAAGTAGTATAATAGTGAACTAGTGGAATTGTCCTCTACCAGCTGTAGTGTCCCTACATTTGCACATTGCTTTCTCCCTGATTAATTTCACCTTTCCCTCTCAGGGAGATGTCCCAATGGTGAGTTTCTCAACATCACTGGACCCAGGGTGTACACAGCAGGAGAGTATCCTGGCTCTTACGCGTATGGAGCCTGGGGTCGGGATCCTAAACCAGCACCAGGGAAGGAGAACTGGTATTGGCTTGTAATGATGACCTCTAACAACAGATACTCCAACTACGTCCGTCTCTACTCCAGCCTGAGCGCTCTCATCATTGGGGAGAGCAACCCAGGTAAGATTTTTAGTGTTAAAATGTACAACCTTTCAGTACAGTAACGATTTCTTTATGACACTACAGTTTTAAGAAAACTACAAGAAAAAGGATGGAAATAGTAAATTTGTTGGGGACTTTTTAACACAGATTTGATTCACGTTTGGTATCTTATCAATTCATTTTCTTGTTTAGGTAATGTCCAGATCCACTCCTCTAACCCAACAACTAACACCATCCAGGGTCCAAATGTAGTTATGTATGGAGAAGCCTTATACTACAACTGTTACAACCAAGATGCTGTTTGTCGATTCAACCTCACCTCCAAAACTGTTACTACCTTACAACTACCTAAAGGCACCAGGTTTGCTCCTCAACTTTGTCTTTCAGTTAATTGTGTTGATTATAGACAAAATACAACTTAGAGTAGATCTGCTGAACACAGTGACAAAAGCAACAAACGCAATAAAATTTGCTAAATCAAAAAACAATTCAGTTCAATGAAATGAATACATGGGAAATAATTTCTTTTTTTTTGCTTCATAGCATAAAATTACATTAACATTAAATCACATGTTTAAGCTCATAGTGATTGCTACAAACTGAATATTTAAAGGGCATATCATATGTACAGTGTGTATATGTGAGGAGAAAACAAACCATAAACGTGACCCACTCAAGTACATCAGTTTTCTCCATTGTCTTGTCAGGTATAACTCAAAAGGTAACTTCTGCCACCTTGACAAATGCTACCCTTACACTGACTTAGACCTGGCGACAGATGAGTCTGGTGTCTGGGTGATCTACACCACCAAGCAGGACTTTGGTAACCTGGTGCTGTCCAGGGTCGAGGACGGTGAATCACTGATTCTTGGCCAAACCTGGCGCACCTCGGTCTACAAGCAGGGAGTGACCAACACTTTCATGGTGTGCGGCGTGCTCTATGCGACGCGGTACGTCAGCAAAGAGCTGGAGGAGATCTTCTATTCCTTTGACACTGCAACAGGGGTAGAAAAGTTCAACATTGGCATCTTCATCCACAAGATGACGACCAACATTTTATCCCTGAATTACAGCCCCATTGATCAGATGCTGCATGCCTACTGTGACTCCTACATGGTCTCCTATAAGGTTTTGTTTGGTTAAATTGATCATGCTGACATTTCTATTGAAACCTGTATATAAATAATTGCTCCACAAATAAAAGTCCTAAACATGGACAAAAAACACAAGTTACTTTTAAGAAGGGTTGTAATAGCTGAACAGTTTGTGAATGCAGATGATCATTTAATAACATATAGTGAATTCTTACTAAATTATGTTTATGCTTTTCCAAAGTATGTGCAGCTGTTTCTAAGACGTTTTCTCACTCAGACTGCAGTGTATTGCTTAGAGAAGTTAATATTGAACATATGAAGGGTATATGGTCAAATAATCACATCACAAAACATAAGTTCCCACAGAGAGAATTTTCGGGGGTTTTCTATTTGGAGAAAGACATTGGCATTGGTGGTGAGAAATGTTGTCACAGTAATGGGCTGAAGGCTGCTGAAGCAACATAAAAAAGTATGATAGGACTACACACAGCAACACAAACAATATGCGTCTCTGCTTGTGTGAAATTTTAGCTGCTGGCTAGCTTCAGAACACTTTAGCAACACCTACTGAATCATGATTCACAATAATTCAATTCAATTCATCACAATTCATCATAGGAGAGGAGCTTTATAGCTAAAGGCTCTGCCACCTATTCTACATTTGTAAACTCTGGGAACCACAAGTAGACCTGCACTCTGAAGGTGAAGTGTTCTGTTGGGACGATATGGTACTATGAAGATATGAAGGAGCTCAATCATTATGTGTTTTTTAAGTGAGAAGAAGGATTTTAAATTCTATCATATCCTATATAATTAGACATCATGTATCTGAGGTTTTTGGGCCTAAATAGAATAACCTCTGTCTTGTCTGAATTTAGAAGTAAATTAAAAGTAAATTTTGAAGTGAAAAGTATCGGTCCAAGCACAGAACCCTGTGGGACTCCGTAACTAACTTTTGTCTGCATGGAAGACTCATCATTAATATTAACAATATACATATAAGAATAAAACATCTTTGTGTATGATCCATGAACAAACACCTGCATGTCACAAACAGGCAGTAATTTAAAATGCTTTTGCTCACTTCAAATTTGGGTCATCTTATACAAAAGGTGCTATGTTCAATGTTTATTGCAGTCCGCAGCAATTTCCAGTTTTCTATGATTTTGTCTTTATTGACCACTGCAACAAATTTTAAATAAAACAATTGAGACATGAGGTGTAGACTTTCAGCTTTATTTTAAGAGGTTTCACAAAATTATGGCACTTACTGTTTAGGAATTTTAATTTTAAATTACAGCCCATTTTCAATAGTATCTCTGCAAAGTGACATAATTATTTTAATATTTTATTTAATATTTGGATTATATTGTAGTCAATGCCTGCTAAAGGCCAAATTCTGACTTCCCTTCCTGGAGATGCTTTACTGCAGCTGCCTTAAGTTGCTGCTTGCTGGTCAGTCTTTCTGGCTTCAGTTTTGTCTTCAGTAACTGAAATGCTGCCATGTTGTGTTTAGATCGGGCATCTGACTTGGCCATTTTTTGCCTTCAAAAAGTCCTGAGTTGCTTTGGCAGTATGTTTAGGATCATCATCCATCTGCACTGTGAAGGTTAGGTTAGGGTTAGGTTTTACCCGTTTTCACTCTCTAGCCATCTTAAATCTTTTTGTACTTTTACCTAATGTAATGTGTAATGGCTGCTGCAACACCAGAATTTCCCTCTGGGGATCAATAAAGTATCTTTCTATCTTATCTACTACCTCCTTGCTGTGGTTTGCATTTGGGTCCACCATTTTGTGATCTGGCCAAAAAAATTGACAGATAGAGGCAAGTATGTCACAGTCAACTCTGTAGATCCCAATTACGGAGTATTAACTTATGTCTTATGAGAGGAGTACAGAGATATGAAAAGTAGGTTAGATTATTTGTTATCTGCACAGGATGTGGCCAAGACAGTAGAACACTGACACTATTTATAAAAGCACAATTGAATTTATAGTTTCTAAAGTTTAACTGTTAAATCACCCAGTTAAGGAACATTGAGGATTTTGCTATGGCTACAGTTAAGGTAGTTCAGGCCCGTGCCCAACTCTCTGTCATCCTCAAACCCTGCTCTTTCACCCCTATAAACCATCACAAAACTCAGTCCATGTCACTTACCTTATTCCAAGTCTCTATTAGTCCTCAGCCTCAGTCATGAGGTCACCAGTAGTTCTACTTGTCCTGTAAGAGGGCAGCATGTAGCTCAATTGGTAGGGCAGTCAACTCTCAACCCGAGAGTTGGTGGGTTCATTTCCCAGTTTGGCTATATGCTGAGGTGTCCTTGGACAAGACACCTAAACCCCGTAGTAGTGCAGTTCTATACATGCAGCTGTCCAAACTACAATTTCCCCAAGGGCATCAATAAAGTATCAATTATTATTATTATTATTAAACACAGTTGCTCATCAGAAGCGGCGCATGCATCAATGTCACCACACCACTACTGCTGGTGATGTCCTGCTCGTACTTCTACTCATGCCTCTTTGCCAGGCCTAGCTCCAGCTCAGGTCCCTGCTCCGGCCTCAGCCTTGTATTGTCCTACTTCAGTCTTGTCTCGTCTGGTCCAGCTTCAGCTCCGCCAGTTCCCATTCCCATTCAAGCTCACCCCGGTCTTGCTTTAGCACTGGCTTCACAAGCTACCAAGCTCACACCTGACACAGTACTGGCTGATCCAGCTCCTGAATCTGGTCTTGGTCCTTTTCCAGTTTCATCTTCGTGAGGTACAGGGTTAGCTTCTGCACCCGATTCAGCTCAAACAATCTCTTATAGATTTGTATTTTTACAGCCTAATGATGGTGTTTCACTGAGCTCTCCTTGGACTTTATATTAGAGGCTCCAGACAAGCAAAAATATCAATTAATACCTGATATAAATCCCAGACCATGCTTCATTTCAGATAATGAGGGACTGGGCTGCACCTAGTCAATAAACATCTTGTTGGTCAATTGCCATACTTTGGATACTATGGAGATACTAAATGTCTTGAAGTTTACACTTTAATCACATTTTTACTTCAAATCCAGTGTGGTGGTGTATATAATAAAAATGTTGTAATTGCCAACAGCTGTAATTGACTTAACTGTATATAGAAAAAAAACAGAAACATAAAATAAAATCTGAAATTTGGAACATTCATCACATTCAGCAGGCAACACTGAATAATATTTAAAACTTCTGGCTAAAGATAAATGTTAATATGGTAAGATCATAATCCACGCAGGAGGATTGTGCCAATCGGAAGTCACCAAAATTAATATTGAGTCAGTGTGTAATTTTGCAAAAATAATGTCGGACTGTGTAATTTTCTCTGGGCCTTTTCCCAATCCGACCAGTGATGACATTTTTAGCCACATGTCATCATTTAAGCACTGGCTGTCTAGGTGGTGTCCTGCTAACAATGTGGGCTATATAGACGGCTGAAGATGGTATTTATCCTACTATTGATGGTGCTGCTCTCATATCTAGAAATATGGCTGATTTTATTAGATTTCCCAAACCCTGACAATTCAGAATGGAGCCTAGGTCGCAAAGTCTTACACACCTCTCTGCAGCCTCCTCTCAGCCATCTCCTCCCATAATCATGTAAACCCCACAGAGACAGTATCTGCTCCCAGACCACCTACATTTCATTCAAAAAACACCACAAAAGTGGTTCATAAAAACTCAATAAAAACTAGAATGTGTGATTGCTGAAAGCAAGCTGTTGCTGCTGCTTGCAGCTGTTACTACTAAAAGATTTGCCGTTCTAAATAATCTGGAGATGCCAGCATGGTACAGTATAAAACAAAACACTGTTGGAACACTTCAGCAGGTGGCAGTATGTTATGATTTTGTATGGTGTGCACATTCTCACAGGATGTGTGTACATGAGGAATATTGTGCAGAATGTCATTGTCTCTATTCCCTAACCTTAAGCATAAATTTCACATTTACAAATTCATAACTAGCCACATGGTGGCGACACAGCTGTAATTTTAACTTCTAAAATTGATTATTAATTAAGAATTTGTGTTCAGCTGTTTTAAAAATGTATACTACATACACAAAATATATAAGACAGTTACAATATCATTCAGACATTATTGATCTTGAATGTAATATTTTACACATACAGTTTTCATTATACAGATGTAAACTGTGTGTCGATACCAGACACTAATGAGTAGTAATTGGTACTGACTTTGTGTCTGTCTGTATATTATAATAGAAATGACTGGGACGATGATGCTTTAGGAAAGGACGACTCTGCCTTGTAGAGCAATGACAGGTCTTTATCTCCCAGCAAAAGACAGCATGTCTTTAGATAAATACAATTAACACCATATTATACAGGAGACAAATCAAATGTTAATTTACTCTGATGGTCTGCCACCAGTTGTCCTCATGCTTCTTCCTATTTTACTCTCCACACTTGCCTGCTACGGATCCACCAGTGAACAAGCACCGTCTCTTACTACTTGATCATATGTTCCTTGTCGACTAAACTGTTTTTACAGTATATTATAATAATCACACTTCTAAATGTAATATAACACACATAAATATATAATATTAAAACAGTAATAATAAAGTTCCTCTTTATGCTGCTTGTTCAGTAAAATCTGTATTATATTAGATCACTCAAAAATCTGCAATGTCTGCAACTTTAAAAAAGCAGAAGGATACCTACATCTGATCTTCCTGATCTACATCTGTGGCTATGACTCTGTGTCTTTAGATTTCCCGGCTGGACAACTCATAGTTCTTACTGAGTTCTTGCCTAACAGCAGTTTAATGCGTTCTGCCCTGAGGGCTTCTTGCTAAATTCTGGTCTGAAAACATCTTTCTAAGTTCTGCTCTTGGGACATCTTATTGAGTTCTGGTCTGAGAGCACCTTACTCTTACTGAGTTCTGCTCCAAGAGAATATTACTTTGTTCTAGTCTGAGAGCATCTTACTGAGTTCTGATTGAGGACTTCTTTCTGAGTTCTGGTCTAAAGGCATCTTACTGAATTCTGGTCTAAGGGTACCTTACTAAGTTCAGGTCAGAGACCATCTTACTGAGATCTGCTCTGTGATCACCTCACAGAGTTCAAGTATGAGATCACTTTACTGAGTTGTGCTACGAAGTCTTCTGGTGTGAGAATATTTTACTGTTGTCTGTTCTCAGGAGGTCTTACTGAGTTCTGGTCTGTGAGCACCTTTCTGGGTCCTGCTCTAAAGGGATTTCTTAATGAGTTCTGCAATTAGAGAATCTTCCTGAGGTCTGCTCTTAGGGCATATTTCTGAGTTGTGGTCTGACAGCACATTACTGAGGGTACTTATCCACTCCAATTAGCTGTAGACATCACTGCCCAAGGAGTTTGCATTTTTTACAACTTATGCTGTGAGTGTTTGAATGATATAATCCATATAGATAGTAATGATAAATTTTTTGTGTGATTTTGGTTTAACTGGTTTGTTTTTGTTCTAATGGTTTTTTTTTGTTGGAGAGGGAGGCTGACAGAGATTTTCATGGAGTTCTCAGCCTGCAGGTGATAGAGAACAAAGTGGCAGATATCGAACAGCTCACGACAAAATCAACAGAACCACCCAAGGAAACCACAGGCTGACAATACTGAACAGCTAAATTTGTGCAAGCTTCAAACATTAATTTGTTTGGTATTAGTTTAACAGGAAGACTTAAACCTTTACTACCCTGCTCAATAAAATATCTGTCATATGCAGAAAAAGTTTGAAAATCAAATGAATTTTAGTAAATGCTAGATATTAAATGGAGTTTTCACATTGGACTTTATCATATTGTCAGAAACTTGAAAAACTGCTAATGATGTGTTAAAAGCACATACAAATACCTACATACTGAAACTTTAATGTATAGTACATCCCCAGTTCCAAAGAAGCTGTGATGACACTGTGTAAAATTAGTATAAACACAAAATACAATTCTGTAAACCCATATATATAACCCATAACCCATATATATACCATATAGTATAGAAAAATTGCACACAAAGAATGTGTGCAATTTTAAGAAATAAGGTAAAAAATTAAAGTTAGGACAAGGCCATGTCTACCAGAGTCCCAATCACAATCCCTTCCTTTTAACAACAGCCTCGTTTGGGAACTGAGGAGATTAGTTCCTGGAGTTTTGTGAGAGGAATGTTGTCCCATTTTTGTCTGATATTGGATTCTAACTGCTCAACAGTTTTATATGTCGTGTTTTGAATTTCAGCATGCACCCAATATTTTCAATTGGTGAAATGTCTGAAATGCAGACAGGCCATTTCAGCACCTTGACTCTACTACTACAAAGCCATGCTGTTGGCATAAATGCAGTATGTGGTTTATCGTTGTCCTGCTGAAATATAAAAAGCCTTCCTTGAAGCACATGCTGCTCTAAATCCTGAATATATCTTTCAACATTGATGGAGCCTTTCCACATGTGCAAGCTGCCCATTCCATAGGCACTAATGCACCTCCATACCATCAGAGATGCAGGCTTTTGAACTGAGCACTCTTAACAAGCAGGAACATCTCTCCCCTCGTCTTAGACTGCAATAGTAAACATGATGTAGGACTGGGATGTATCATGATGTAGGACTGGGATGTATCAGTGGGATGCGAAGCAAATGGAACAACTCTCGAGTGGAACATCAGAAATATCCTGCAACTATACAGATCCTGCAACACAGTAGTCTCTTGGTTTCTGATACGCTGAGAAAAAGCACAATGGTAGACCACATGCTTACAACAGGCATACAACTGAGCAAGAGTGTCAGCATGTTTTTAATAAATATACTGGTTTTAGGACTCCATACCAGATTGATTCATTTAGAGATCAGTTGCCATCTGCTGTTCTCCACATGACTATCTGGAGGATCATATCACCAGTTAGTGCATAAACTGTGTGAAGATAGAGAATGGAAAGTCTCAGATGGAACATGTCATTGCATGTCATTTTACAAGTGTTTTGTACAAGTACATGTTGTGTTCCTATGCTAGTTGCTAATTTAAAGGGCTAACAGATGGCTACAGATATCAGGCTGTTGTCAGTATCTGATGTACAGTATGTAGCCGTATATGAAAGATTTTTTTTAAACATGCATAACTGTTAGATTGTTATTATTCTTATTTATCATGTTTTAGTCATTTTATTTAAAAAATCCTGGTCAACAAATTTATTTACAGATCCCAAAATAAAATCTAAAGAATTTTGTTTTGCAGCATTTGATAGCATCAAGAATCAAAATGTAACTGAACAGACACAAATCTATTCTGAAGTCTTAATAGACTTTAGAATAGATTCTTGTTCATCACCGCTACATAAACTGAGTTGAAGAACTCCATTAAGAATAGGGTAATAATTTAAAGTAAAGTAAAACCTCTTACCTACCCCTTAGCTGCCAGTGCGTCTTTCCCTCTCCCACTGGGATAGCATTCATACTGTGCATCAAGGATTGCATGCACAAATGCAGTTGCAAGTTTCATGTCCATTCAAACCTTGGAAGTCACCCAACATTAGTAAATTTTCCATTTAAATGAAAGGCAAATTTAAAAAAATAATTCTTATTGTCTATATTTTGCACCAAAACAACAAGAAAGATTAGTAGCAGTTAAAAAAGTCAACACTAACCTGCAGTAGGTGTACAGGTAGGGCTGACGGACGGCCTGCAGAGGAGCCCAGATGATGAAGCCCAGCAGGGAAAAAGGCAGGGAGGCGAG
>OMLM01018482.1:31201-73502 GCA_900302695.1 Helostoma temminkii | reverse complement strand
TGGAGAGGTACAAATACCTGGGAGTTCACCTGGACAACAGACTGGACTGGAAGTTCAACACAGAGGCTGTGTACAGGAAGGGACAGTAGACTGTACTTCCTGAGGAAGCTCAGGTCCTTTAATGTGTGCAACAAGATGCTGCAGATCTTTTACCAGTCTGTTGTAGCCAGTGCAATATTCTTTGCTGTCATCTGCTGGGGCAGCAGCATCAGAGCCAGCGACACTAAGAAACTGAATAAACTGATAAGGAAAGCTGGCTCTGTGCTGGGGACTTCTCTGGAACATTTAGAGAAGGTGGTGGTGGAGAGGAGGATGCTGCACAAACTGCTGAGCATCATGGAGAACAGCTCACATCCTCTCCACAGCTACTGGTCAAACAGCAGAGCTGTTATAGTCAGAGACTTCTTCAGCTCTGCTGTGACAAGGAAAGGTACAGGAAGTCATTTGTGCCAACAGCCATCTGCATATACAATGATTCACTGACGGAGAGTCAGTGTCCACTCTGATAGTTTAACATTATGTAACTAAGTCACTTTCCATTTAAGTTTTTCAGTGTGTTTTGTTGTTATTATTGTCTGTACTGTATGTTATTCTTGTACTGTGTTTTATGTATTGTCATTGTGTAGATTTTGTTACTTGATGTTCAAATGTTTTCTGTGTACTGGCTGCTGCAATACCAAAATTTCCCCTTGGGGATTAATAAAGTATCTATCTATCTATCTATCTATCTATCTAAAGAGGTAAAAGGTGTGTGTATTAATTTAGCTATCTTCATGTTTATGTACAGTAGACTATGAAGAGTGAAAAGGCAAAGCAACCAAGTTGCCACACAAGGCCACTCCCTCTCTGTGGCTACATACAAGGGTGTCAGATCATGCAACTTTCATGGGGCTGTGTCCTTTAATTTGGTGGAATCAAAGATATGTAGATATCACGGGAGGGAGGGCGACTGAGAGGGGAAAAAAAACAAAGACAGCATGACAGATAAGACCATACAAGATGGAGCAAGTGAGTGAAGTAGTTGTTAAATTATTCTCTTTTGATTTGCAATAATAAAATCGTTTGATCAGTGGAACATGTCCCAATTTTCCCCCTCTGTGGATGCTGAACCATTCCCTCCTGATCTGTAAGTTCTGAGGCTCAGAGCCCAGACGAGCAGGGACAGAATTAAGAATAAAACAATATTTGCTCCAAAGTTAACAGTGCTCCGCCCTGGAGAATAAACTGTGGGTTTTGTTTGACTGCAAATCTTTAAATTTACAAGAATAAGTGTCTGAGTTTTAAACTCACTAAGGTGGCTCCAATGGACATAGTGTTTTGTTTTGAAAGTCAAACTATCTATCTATCTATCTATCTATCTATCTATCTATCTATCTATCTATCTATCTATCTATCTATCTAATGCAACAGTTTGTTTCAGATTTCCACTTACATTAGTCTAAATGTCTAAAATGAGAATATGCTGGACTATAGATGATATGATGTACTGCAGATGATATAACTAAAGACTGAGAGAATCTGGAGAAATTTCTGTGGGACAAGACTGAATCATAATATCGGGTGCCTGTGATCTATATGAACCTGCCACAGACCATTTTAAACGAGCTTTGGCCCACAGTGGAAAACAGTTCAGTGTAGCATCCCCTCTTCTTTAAACACATCGCTACCATCAGTTTCAAAATTTGCATATTCTTCGATATTCATTCTAAAAACTTGTACATTAAAATGATGTCAGAGTGGCTATAATTCAGTAACTAGTGTCTCAATTCCCCCATGTCACTCAGTCCCCACTACAAAATAATTAGAGCTTGAACTAAACAAAACAAGATTTTCAACAAAACTTTCAGAGGTGAGTTGAATAATAACCTAACTAAATAATAACAAAAGCCTAAAATGCTGTCTTCATTATTTATTAACTACCACTAGCATAAATTGCTAGCTGCTAACTCGGTAGCATAATTAGCTGCATACCCCTGTTTTCTACCATATCCAGCGGCAGCATCACAGTAGTCAATTTCTGCCACTTTACCCTATGGTCCTATTATCACTGTGGCGCCTCTAAAAATACCACGTCAAGCAGCACAGAGCAAATTCGATAAACAGGATGTAAAGACCTGACTGAATCCAGATGATTTTCAAAATAAAACATTAAGGAAGCAGTAACTATTACATCCAAATAATGGATGAAGAAAAAAAACTGGTCCTGGTTGTCATAGATAAGTTAGGATTGCAAAGGTGGAGAACCATGGATATGCACTGCCCCATGACTGTGTTCACCTTGGGCCCACACATGACTAAGTCTGCCACTGCACCTGAGCAGTGCACTGGTGAATACATTCCATTGTAGATGAATATTTTGTCTGTATTCTTACATGCACTGGAACTCTGAACTTCTCAAGACATTACCCAGAGGAGCTGTTTGCCATGGTATGCATGGTAGCATGGTAGGTTTTATCCAGGCTGACTGACTTGACTAACAAAGTGTGAGTAATTGAGTACATGTAAATACTGCAGGTAATTGTCTGTAGAATTTCCAGTGAATGAGTGGGCGTCACACCTTTCTGCCATGGTTTCCTGTATTGTTCTGGCAGAACAACTGAAAGGGAAACATTTTGTTGTGTGCCACAGTTCTCTCCTTCAGAAACCAGAAATCTTAAAAACTTTACTTGAGGTGGCATAAGGTGACAGTATTATAGCAGCTATATATCCACAGACCACAGTCTTTGTGTTGGCTACTGATGTCATTTACTTGATGTGTACAACTGAAGCAGTGCAAAAACATTCTGTGTTTAATGGTTGTTTCAAGAAATCACTTTTGCATTAAATGCCTCAATCACTTTTCACTCAGAGCAGTCGATCTAGTTCCTGACGTTCCCTAAATAACTTCCAAAAGTTTACCTTTTCATTTAAAAACAGTCTGATTGCTCAAGCAGCTACTCTGAAACAAGGTGAATCATCTTTCCAATTTGCCTTTGCTGGATTTAACAACTTTTATTTTTTTTCCTGCAGCATGACAAGTTTTATTGGAGGCGTCAGAAAAGTCTCAAGTACAAAAACAGGTCATTGACTAAGAAAAGAGAGAGGAAGGTGGCCCCTATTCACAAAGTGAGGAAGTTTGGGAGAAGGATCAGTGGGTCTTATAAAACGGCTGTGCTGAATGGACATGCAGGAGCGACAGAAAATGGAAAGAAAAAGCATAAGAAGGAGAGAAAGGAGAGGCTGTCTTTAATAGAGCCTTATGAAACTTTGTGAATGGCCTCTGTCTGTCTTTCCCACACAGGTCATCATAGAAAAAGTCCTCTCCACTTGAAAAGGAGCTGGTGCTGAATAGACTCGCGGTCCACTTCAGTCTGATGAAGAAACATTCCTGCTTTTATTGAAGGAGGCCCGGAGACTCGATTTCAAGAGCTGCGGAGGGAATAACAACAAAGAGGAAAAATAGGGGAAAATGAATGAATGAGAAAGAGATAAAGACAAGAGGAAAGGAAAAGAACAAGAGTTTGAAAATGAGAAAATCTCAACAAAAGCGATGAAAGGGGGGAAAAAATCATGAAAATGAAAGATCTGTAAATGCATTTCTTAAAATTCTTACAAAAATGCTTTTTTGTGACTGGAGCTTGACTAAGCTTGTTACAGGAGTTTCAATAGTGAAGTCTTAAACTTTATAGTGTAGCTGCATTAGGAAGATAGCAGAACGGTTGAATGGTTATGGATGGATGGACCAAAGAGCCAAACTTTGAATATGAATGTGTCTGTATGAATCAGTCAAATATAAACGTAATATAAATTTTAAATAACACACAAAAAACAGCATATAATCATGCAAATTTGCACGAGCAAAGCATGTGAATAAGTCCATGTGCACAAGCTGACACATATAGTAGTTTGCCCACACAGGCTCTAACTCAGATATAGATGGCTTTAGAAAGCAAATGCCGTCTTGCTCTGCAGCGTGTTGAATGTAAAGAGCAAGTGCAAATGAATGACTACTGAGCATAAAAGTTCTTGCAGTTCTTGAAAAGGTGCCATTAAATGACACATAATGACATCTAGGGACACATTCATGTTGTTTTGAGGAAAAGGAGTTTTTCCCATCAAAGCTCCCTGATACACCAGAGGCTCCCACTGAGAAACAAAATGCGTTTGACCTGATGAAGAATCTGTGTAGCTCATCAATGATGGGAAATGGTGGCAACATGGTATGCAGGGTTTGTTTGACCTCTTTATACTTTTGCTTCTTGGCTTTAGATGACATGTCAAGAGGAACTATTTTGATCTGACAAAGATCCATTCATATTTAAATATATCACCCCTGAATAATCCAGCCTGACTTCTCTTTATCTTTTAGATGATGTGAATGGTAGCGGCCTTTTTACTTTTTTTCAGCCACAGAAAGTTCTCATCAACCATGAAAGCACACATGAAAAACATAGAGAAAAATACAAAAAAGAAGGGCTGAAAGCAGTCGGAATTTTGGCCAGGAACACTGTTTCTTCTTTTCTGTCATCAGAAGCTCTCAGTTCTGGGGAATTGCTATAGCAGCTGATCCTGTATGTGTCTCATTCTTTTTGGACAAAGGAAGCAAGAGAAAACCAAGGTCTGCATAAACACTGATAGACACCTACTGTTGATGGACACCTACTGTTGATGGACAAAATGTTGCTTGCAGTTGCATTATACTGCAAGACAGCAGTAATCACTGGAGTGTTCAAGGATGCTCTGAGGTTCCTTTTGTTAGGATATCTCAGTTAGCTGCCAAAAAAAGTTTGATTAAAACATTAACTTTGTGCTCACTGCTTGTCTTCTCAAAACATTCTTGAGTGCAAGTTTTTAAAAATGTCTCTTACTTAAACTACAGTACTATCCGTCCACTATCCTAACTGCTTATCCTCCAAAGGGTTTCAGGAGTGCTGGCACCATCCAACTGGATCTGTTGTGGAGCAAAAGGCTGAGTTCACCCTGAACAAGCTGACGATCTATCACAGGGCTGCAGAGAAACAGACAACCATTCATGCCTATGGGTAATATAGGGTCACCTGTTAACCTAAATAACTGCACGTCTTTGGACTCTGAGAAGAAGCCAGAGACACATGCATTCTCCACAAGGAGTGGCCGACTTGTGGATTTAAACCCAAGGACTTCTTGCTATGAGGTGACAGTGCTAACTACTACACCACTGTGACTACAATACTACACAACCATTTTTAGCTTTTCTTTGTTTCCAGATTCCTTTAAGTACTGTGATTGCCTTCCACAGTTCAAAGACAGCTATATATAGCATCCTACCTGACATGCACTACAACCCCAAACTTATCTAGACAGTCTAAACTGCAAACGTTATAATCTGTATGGTTAAAGATATAAAAATAGCTCTATATACTATACAGGTCAACAACTATATTATTTAGCCTGTCCTCAATGAATTATATGCTATGGATGAATCAACACCTGGCTAAGACGAAAGGATCAGGTGTATGAAGGTAGCATTTATTTCAGGACTGTTGTAGAAGCTGACTGGCAGTGACTCATCTGTATACAAAATGTGTAGTTCTGTGATATTTAAAAAAAGTGGTTCAGTGACCCTGGAAAAAATGCATTACAGTCAAAAGTAATAATCTTTATATAATCATATTACTTTCATCTTATTAAATGTTACACTGTCACTATCACTGGGTTGCCAATACAAAGTACATCAAATGTGGATTTAACCCATCCACAGTTTTTTTAAACTTGTACATTTGCTCTTCACAACAACTGACACATTTGTGGAAAGTCTTCTGGCAAATGGGAAAGAATTACATTTACAGTGCATTGATGGGTTGTTTGAACTGAACAGAAGAACAGGGTAGTTAGAATAAGCAGTGCTGCCACCTGCACAAAATCATAGATGCCATCAAATAAAAATAAAGATGCTACAGTACTACTGTCCCACACTTTATGGTTTTGCTAGAGATGGAGAATATTATCCAGTAGCCTCAAGCCTAATAATGCTAAAGATTTGAGTAAAAACCAAAATAGTTGGAAATTATTGATTTTGGTACAGTATTTCAGTAACAGATTGTTTTTCTCTTTTTTTCATGCACTGCTGGATATCTCCCTATCTTATGCAGTTGCCAAGATAGTAATTAGGTTACTTCTACTTTACTTTTTTACACTGCCTCTGCTGTATCTGTAATCTAAACAGTTATAAGTTGCATTTCTCCTCACTATTTGTTCAAAAAATCCTGATACATATTGATTTTGCCATGGAAGATCAGATTTCATTGCCAAGATGTTCTACCGACCTGACTATATCATAAAAGCATATTTGACAGAGACCTTGGTTTTGCCAAGTGAACTTCTGACAATGAGAGCAATTTAACTGATTGACTGGAGTCGTACTGTGTCTTGGTTCTCTAACAGAGTGACTGTGTCCCAGTTAGAATAAAAAATGATCTCTGCCATCTATCAAAGAGATAATCATTAATATAGGCTCCATTAGCCAAAGAGCCTTACAGTAATATCATTGCACAGATAGTTAATCAGTGTTTTACTTTACACTTTTTATCATTATCATATTGATTAAACTGTACGGCACACGACTGTCACCCCACAGGTTGCATGGTTATTTCTGGGCAACAAAAGCTCTTTGACCCAGGTTAGAAAAAGATCAGTGTGGTAGTTTAGTGTAAAGCTTAATAAACACATTGTGTGCAAAGTCACTGCTTTTCTCTTTTATGTCTGAACATCTTTCTCTAACCATAATCATGTATCGAGGGTCCCCACCTGTAAACACAACTGCAAACATGTATTTGTGATTAATGTTGTGGAGACTAAAACTGGATGTTGTTCTTCAAGAGCTGACATTTTGGTAGAAAAACAATCTATTTGGCTGCAGCTGCCACATTGTGACAAAGCCATCATACTATTGTCTTGGAAATTTTTTATAGGTTTACATTATCGACATTATCATGTCTTTATTACTGTATCTTAATATAAATCCCATTGTAGTTACGTTCTCCTGTAAAACATATTTGCAGTTGCAGTTCAACTGCATCATTTTTAGGAGACATTTGCTGGTTGGGCGTTTCCCATTAAGGCAATATGGATGGCAGCATGTTTAACAAATTACTGTGCAGATACTGATGTTCTAGGCTCATATAAACACAAATGTACACACTGGCATCAACTTTCATTTCTGTTTCCCTGTTTTTTGTTTTTTTTCTAAAGAAAAAAGATCTTAAAAGTAATGCTAGAAAAACTATGTACATATTGCCCACTTTCTGACAGTATCATACATATTCAATACCAGTACTTACCATCAAACACAAATGTTCCACTCACCTGTTATCTAAAGTAGCTATCCTGTCCTGTCCTGCCGTGGCTGGTCATGGGGGTGGCAGCTGTGAAAAGTCCTAGAACCCTGCACAGGGTAGTGTATCTCAGGGCTAAATATATATAGACATAGACAGACACACACTATTCACACACATATAACTTACCTATGGCCAATGGCCAACCTAACTGTATGTCTTTGAATGGCTCGAACAAATCGAGTACCTGCAGAAAATGCAAACCACTCATTGAAAAACCCCAGCTGGTTGGCCTGGATTCATACCAGAGATCCTCTAGCTGTATTCATAGTCATAACAATGCTACCCACTATGTTACACACATTTTTTCAAGATGCCTATCTATTTTAAAACTTTCTCCACTGCTGCAGAATGAGTGCATACCTACAGAACCATGGGTAGGTTGGTGAGGTTGAAGAGGTAGTTTACAGATTTTCAAAAATGATGGATGGCAGTGGATGTCTTACCAGAGATGAGGACTACCTGAGCGCAGAAAAACAGCAGCTTAGGTCGTCAAAAAGCCAACCCTTGACAAAAATGATAAACAACTTAGAAAGTGTATCCTTTAACACCATAACTTCCCAAGCTACCTGTACCTATTTTAGGTGCATATACACAGATAAAGTAACCACGTAATAAGGCAGGCAATGTGAAATCATGACAGCTACTGTCACCGTGTTCAATTGATAACAATCAATTTAGGAATTAATGTTATTTGTGATTTAAAAGTTAGAGTACGAAGGTCAAGACAGTTAAGATTTTTAGTTGATCTTGCAGCCATTATGGTGGCAGTAATATCAAGTTAAAAGGCTGTGGAGAAGAATGAGAGTGTCATAACTTCCATCAAATGTGAATCCTGACCTTTTAAAAACAGGTAAGGAAATATTCCATCTTGACATGATTAATAACTGTTGTATCAGTTTCTAGAAAAATAAAATAAGCTCTATGTTGGTGCAGCAGAGCTTTTGTGGGGAAACAGAGTCGAATGAATTGTTCCTGATGGTTATTAATCGTCTGTTGGGAGAATAATTCATCTCTATTTCGCTTGATTGCCTATGATTAATTGCATGTGCACAATGTGATAACCACTTTCCTCATTTCAACATGCCTACCTTTTAGATTCCATTACTTAAATGTATCTGCACTGCAGCATGTCACTTTAATTGATCATGGTACAGTTAATTACACACAGTGTCCCAAAAAATAGGGCAAAAATGACCTTCTCGCCCCTATTAGCCTTACCCTAAAATCGATACTCGAAGTTGAGGGAATTGGGAGGCTACAACTATTGTTACTGCAGCCACAACTGGAGATGAGTTGAGTTTAAAGTGCCTGTAAATTGCTTTGGGATTATTAAAAGGTTCTAGTGGCAGGGCCTTTGGAGAATAATATCTTTGAGGAGAAACAAAAGAGAAATAGCTGAGAGATAAGTTATCTTTGGATCTGCGGATAAGAGCACCCATCCCTTCCTACTATTCCAAGACACCTAATTAAAGGATACCAAAATAGAGGTGACCACACCTTGACTGATTATAAAGTGAGGTCATTAATCTAATTCCACATCTGGTAAAGACCTGAGAGAGCTGGGGAAGTCTCAGCCTTGCTAAACTTTGATCATATATTGTACTTTTATCGGAGCTGGCTCATGAGAATTTTTTTTTCCCTCAAGTTAAGTCAATAGTCTAGTCATGCCTGTTTCTATGATAGAACACTACAGTGATTCTGTAATTGCACACTCAGCAATTTTATGACATGTAATATAATTAAAATGTAACTATACCAATAGCTGCCATATTAGCATTCTAGAAGTGCACTCTCATTAAAATTCCCCCACATGTCACCTATGACTTTACCTTTACCCCCATCATCTGTGTTTCTCTTGCTATTTTAATGCTGGGCAGTATGCAGTACAATGACAAGCCCCTCTCCTATATCCATCCTGCATAAGCAGTGTTCCAGCTTCTGCAGCGCAGTTTTCCTCACGTGTACGAAAAGGCTGAACAGGCATATTATACAATGAAATCTAAATGTAATCGTTGCTAAGGTTGGGTCGATTTTTAACGAGAGTTCAGCAACCGGGGGCAATGTACAGATGATGTACAGATTTAAAATGTACACCTTTTTGGCAACAGAGACTGGTTGTACCTGATATACAGTGCAGTGTAATTCTGCAGGGGCTTCAGCCAGGGTACAGGTCCTGGATTCTCACCCAGTGACAACGCAGAGTGTGCCCCTAAACCGGATAAGTGATAAAGATAATGGATGGATTAATGGATCCATGGGAGGAAAAGCTGGCAAGTAGCCACTTAGCTGAAAGTGCTGCCTCTGACTGTTCTTTGAAACTTCTGAAATTGATAACAGCTGACATTCTTGGTAGAATCATACATATAATGTAATTGTATTATGTAACTCTGTTTCTATTCATGGAACAACGCATAGCTGTTTTCTCAGCAGTTGTGATAAAGTCAGTTCCTACGTCACATGTGCCATAGAGTATAACCCCTTTTTGTATTTCTTAATCGATGTTCTGCAGGACAGGCTACTTTTTACTTTTACATTTTTTATTAGGTCAATAGGCTGAAATTACAGTGTTTAGGTACAGTATTTTATAGGCTAAAAAAAAAGAAATAGTAATAAAACTTCTGACATTTAGAACATTTTAAATGCTCCAATGTTGGAACAGAGAACAAACAGGCATGTGTATTGGTCTGGGGATAGATGAAAGGGCAGCACAATAAACAGACAGATTATATCTAACGCCTTCAAATCTGTTTAGTGATGGGGTGTTTATTTGCACAGGCGAAGCTTCACATCCCCTCTCTCAAACCATTTGTCTTCCCTGTCCAAAATATGTACATCATGGTCCTCAAAAGAGTGTCCTTTGTCCTCTAGATGAAGGTACACAGCTCATTCTAGTGCTCGAGTGTTGCTCCTTTGTGTTGGGTCATCTTCTTGTGTAATGGCTGTCTAATTTCTCCAGGTTTCTTCTGCGCTGCGCCACAGCCTGTTCTGTTGTCCTTTTACCAGAACAAGATGCTGTCTTGTTGAGGGGTTGGTTTGTTTGCCCCTTTCATTGTTCCCCCGATGAGCCTATGATTCAGCTACTTCCATTTACAGTTTCCCTATACAGGCTTTGTTGTTTTTAAGTTTAAGTCACTTTTGCTTCTTTTATATATAGTAGCTAGATGTTGCCAAATACAAACACATATCGATAAGGAGCCAAATGATCTACTGGAAAGTCATGGAAAGTGTGAAGTGAAACCAACCTGGAGGATAGATTTGTGGTCTCTACCCAACTTTCCTCAGACTGATGAAGCAACTTGAGGATGAGATGAGTGGATGAGTAGCGAAACATTTCAACCTCCAAGTCCAGTTGCCATGACTCATCTCCCAGGTACCCCTAACCATGTTTCTTAAACCTAAACATGTGTTATTTTGCCTAAACATGATATGCTCTGTATTATTATTATTGTAGTTATGATAGAGAATAACTACTACCGTAGAGAATAAGTCAAGCAGGGCCCTAATTTTTCAAGTATTATGTACCTGCTGGCAACTAATGACCATTTAAGAGGTGATAAGACTGAACGCAGATTCCCTTTTGTGCCACACATGCTAAAAATCATCTTATAGCTAAATATTAAATCTTCCAACATTATCATATACTAAAAGTCCCCACACTCTGAGACAAATCATAGGTGTGTGAGCAAAAGGCTTGCCAGACATCTATTGTCATATTTACAATAATAAACACAAGGTTAAAGTTATTGTTAGGTTAGTAGATTGGTTAGGCACATAAAAGAAACTTTAGCTTTAAAACCTAAACTATAATCTTTCTGTACACATTAGGCCTAGAGGACAATAATAGCCATTATTGTTTTTGCAACCTTTAATACATGCCTGTCAGTTTGAAATGGGAAATGAATGGAGCTTTCCTCTGTCAAACTCTTACATGTATTGACCGATCTATCCACCTTCACCTCCCCTTGACACAAACCTTTCTGTTAAATGTGATCTGCCTTCCCCTTTTTGCTACTGCCATTATTACTACGGCCACTAGGTCACCAACAAAAACATAACAAGGAATATTGCAGTTATTTAAGTTAAGTGTTATTGATGTGTTGTTGTTTTTTCTAAAAAAAACTATAATTTTCTATGTGCTTTTGGAAGGTGTGAATTATGCATCACCAATTAATTGCATATGTTAATAAACATCTACCGATTGTAATGCAACTCCCACACAGTGGGAATATAGTGACTTTAGTCACCTCAAATTTGACTTGTTCTTGTGCCAAACATGACCACAAAGGTAAAACACCCACTACTGGTAAGTAGAGGACACCATCCAGTACACAGGACTGATAATAACAGATAGGAGGCCATTGAACAGTGTGTATCCAAATTGAGTTGAGTTGTTGTGTACAGTGGAGGTGGGCATCTGAATCAGGTCAGGTTCAGGCAGAGTTTGTCAGGTATCTCAAACTTTAGGTTAAAGAGGCATAATTGCAGTTCAGAATATAACTACACCAAACATATAAATAGACGACTGAAACACTGAAATATATGTTTTTATTTAATTGTCAGACCTGTCAATGCATAGACCTTCCTCAGTCAAGCACGAGGGATAAACAAGGGATGACCTCAACTGCATTGGGCTCAGTTTGGGTTTGGACATGGTGTACAATATGCTTGTTGGGTTTGGCCACCAGACAGAAACATTTGGTCCTATGCATACTGTAGTTTACAGTGGTTTTGATTATGTGTGCTTATAGGCAAGAAACAAATATTAAAGAAATACAAGAGTAACTTCATCTCTAAAGTCTACCATTTCAGAATTATAGGTATATATATCTAGACAAGGCTTTGCATATTGCATATATTCTGTGTGTGTGTGCTTGTGTTTATATGAAACACTGTAGCTGAGGAGCACAAAACTTTCTCTAAACTGCCTTGTGCCTTAAGGCTAGGTTTGGAAGTTTAAATCAAATTGGGGGTATACTGTATAGGCACTTTGATAGGGCAGTCCAGATTAACACAGTCAAATGGATGTGCTGATGGAAGCAGAAAGATCATGACAGTAGGAATTCTGATAAACAAAACAGATGAGCCTGTGGTCACTCTGACTGCAGCCCTTTCCTGGCAAAATGGCTCTGTTGTACTTAATGTTTTTTTCCACTCCTCACCAAAATCTGTCCTTCAGTAGTTCCTCTTTTGCTTGCTACATTCTTTCTGCTTTATTAACTTGTTTCTCACACTTCACATCCCACCCCCCTCTCTTTCCTCTTTACTGCATCCTTATTTTTTCTACCTTCACTGCCTCCTCCTGTCATTTCTCCTAGGGATTATCTGAACCCAAGCGTCCTGGAGCTCTTTCTCTAAGTAGCCTCACAGCTGCTGCAGCGCCTCGACTTTAAAGTTCAGATGGATGGATGGGAGAGCACATTCTTTTTTTTCATTTCTCACTATTTTCTTCTCTTCTTCACTGCATCTCAACGGGGAAGCAATGCATGGTTCTTTGATCTCTCCTCTTTCCACTTCCTATTCTCTCTCTCTCTGTCTCCCCCTCTCTAAGCACAGATTATGATGGTAGAAAAAGAAATACTCCCAAAGTTTGCCCTTCATCCTCTCTCCCATGTGATCTCTTCATCCATCACAACTCTTTCTATTGTCCTTGTTTCCTTCACTTTTCCCTACAGCTGCAGCCCAGTACTACAACATAGGAATACATTTTTGAAAGACGAGGCCTGAATGCAATGAGTGCAGAGGAACACTTTTTTTCCCAGCTACTGCTTCTCAATCCTGTTTTTACTCTGTTGGTGTTCCCTCATTCTCCCCAGACATCCACTACTTAATGGTCCTAACCTTTGGGCTCGTAAAGGTCATTGTCCATAAAGCTAGTCATTAGCAGAGAACTCCTGGTGCAGTACCAGTGTTTGTGTGTATGTGTGTGCATGAATTCCTAGGTTTCATTCATTCTGTGATGTTTTTTTTTTCCCTCAAGCAGAAGATGTCATCCACTAGAGCCTTGTGCAGAACTCTGACATGAAACTGATGTGAAATGACATGACATAAAATGTCTGTACCAGCTAGTTCATGCTAAAATAAGGTGAACTACATTTTCTGTTTGTCACATATAGACTCCAAAACAGAACACTCCACACAGCTGAAAATTGGCACACATATACAAGATTTCATGGGAAGCATCTTAGGCCAGGTCTTACTGATGTCCAACCTCCTGTTGGTGTCCTACAGCCATACATAGGACCCCATGTGCAGGTCTGACTGTTCATTTTCATGAGAAATATATAAAACATAAATTGTAAATTACCCCTGAGAATGGGGGAGCTGGTCATATCAGAAATGAGCTACAACCTTAGCTTACTTTTCTTAGCTTAACTTCCCCAACTGAAAGTAACATCCCATGTACTTCCTGTGGCATGGTCATGCATTTTCATAAAAGGTTTCTACAACTTCTACAAGTTCTCTAGAACTTTTGCTTTCCATTTGCATTAGAACCGCTAGATGTTTGGTGTGGGCTGAATTTCAATTTAAGTGATTGATGTAGAAGTATGAGAGTTTAGATAAGAATGAAACAACGCTCCATCATATACACAAGGTATGTGTATGAGGTAATGATCCCACTTGCCCTTGATAGCCACTATACTATAGTCACACAGAATTCTGGATCAGTAGGTGGATTAACTTTTAGGAACTGGGTGGTTTAGTTTGAAATGTATTGTGTGTTTCAAAGTAGACACTTAGGCACTATATAATTGAGATAGCACAGCACTGTCAAAATGAATTAACAATACAATAGAAGCTATCTTACATTGCCAGCTGGTCTATGACAGGGCCTTGGTTGATCTGTGGCAGGTCCACATGGGTCCCTGCTCTGTACGTGTCTGTGTTCAGTGTACTTTAGTGTAATCCAGACATACCAGTTACTGGTGTTGGACTTGCACAAGGCTCCCACGTGGGACCGACTGGATGGCAGTTCATTGGGGAATTTTTCACAAAAACTCTGATCGAGGTGAAATAACAGAAATATTTTTTGTTTAGTTTTTTATTGCAGGGATATTATACTTAATTTGTTACTTTGTGGAAAAATTGAATTAGCATGTTTATGTAAAAAAGTGCATGCATTTTACACAGCCAATCAGAACAGAACAATTTGCATGTGAATGTCATTTACACGTAAAAATAAATAAATAACCTCATAACTGTCATAAATGTATATAAATGAATGTATTTCTCATATTTTAAAGCTCAGTTACCATATATTTGTATGTCATATGCTGTCACATTCTAAAACTTTTCAGAGTAGGGAGACATTGAACTTGTTAGTAGCTATAGGCCTTTTAAAGTATTTCTGATGATTGACTGAGACACATCTTTTTTGCAGGAACGCCCTGATCGCATTCACAACGTTACACACACTCATCCCGGAAAGCTTCCCATTGCAACCACAGTCTGACCTGCGATGACTCAGCAGCTGCACTCAAGCACTTGGAGCTCAAGGGCACCACAGTAGTGTTGATGTGGACAGATGCTGCTTTTTCACTTGCCCCACCCAGCTTTATCCTGCCAGCGATTGAGCGTTAGCCTTCCAGTCTAACCTTAAGGCCGCCATTTTCCTCATTTGCTGCTAGTCCTCAAATACTAATGGGTCTAGCCTACATTTTCATGTACTTTATGATGGAGTTTATTTTATTTATGTTTATTTGCAGAGTGTGTTTTAAATGATTCCTGAGTTTCAATGGCTTGTGGGAATAGACTGATATATATATATATAAAATAGATTGTTAACTAGCTTCCTCAAGTGGTTCTTAGGCCCCACTTTATGCATTGCAATGATGGAATATCTCATACAAAACATATTTGCTGTTACAGTTTATTTGTGTGTACACAATCATTTGTAGGAGACAGGGTTGGAGATTCAGACATGCTCAGTGTGACACTGTCTGCTGCAGTAGCTTCGCAGATCAATATCCTCCCTGTCACACAGTTCAGTCAGATTAAAAGGGATCTCAATATACTAAACGAGTTGTGGCGTTTGACTCTCTGCACCTCCACCATCATATCACATAGATCTTCATCAGCAGGTGGACTTGTCATGTGGACTGAAATGTCTGACATAGACTGCTTCTAGCAGCAGTGTATAAAAGCAAACTAGATTGTATCACTTTTATTTACATACTAATATGTGTCCCAGGATTAAAATGCTATGATGGCAAAATCTGTAAGACCCTTCATTCACAAAGTGCAGTGAAAGGACTTGGCATTTTTTTGATCTCAGTTTCACTTGCAGCAATTCATAACTGAGTAGGACAGGTGGAATATATTACGAGTAGGTGAGAAAGGGGCTTGTGCTGAAATAACCAATCGAATCCCCTGCTTTCCTTCTCTTTAACTAGAGTGTGCTCTGTGTCCTGGCACTCAGCCAATTAGTTGACAAATGCGCCACATTGCAGAACATAATATATTCTCTCCAGAAGTTAGCAGACACTGTAACGTCACTGCAGAAAGCCATTAGAATGAACGCCATCTGTCATTTTAAATAGATTTATGGAAGAAAACGATGCAGCAATCTGCTCTTTGCCACTGTGACTCATGTCTAATTCCATTGTGTAATGCACAGTCATTTTAATTCAATGTAAAGTTAACAGAAGAATTTTAATATCAGACGTAATGAATGTGTGTGTAAACTATTAAAGACACAAGGAAAAAACAGATACTAAATAATATTAACATCATCAGTTGTATTTTGTCATTTCTATTTGCATTAGTGCTCCCATTCACAATGTGAGAAAGAAAATGCACTATATGTATCTGAGTAGGGAAAGGTACATTATGATATTTCAAAGAAATGCATAGAGACTGTGTGGTGGCAGAGGAAAAGGCGAACAAAACCTTAATCACCAAATACCCTACTACTTTTCTTTAACCTCCCTTCTCACAATGTCCTTCTGGAAGAAAATAGGTTTTCAAAAGAGGAGAGAGGTTCCTGGGACACAGCCATGAATGCAGATTTGCCAGGCTGTGTCAAAATTCATATCATTTCTAAATAGTCTCCAAAATGATACAGTCCATAAAGAAAAGAGTGGAAAAAGCCCATTATCATTCTTGTGGCACATTGGAAGAGTTTCAACCCCTGCTATGGCCAATCAGGGGCAAGAGCTTTCCAAAAGTAAAACCCTGCAGGGAGCCACAGACTGACACACTCTTCAGAGGAAACTATTTCACAAAGCAAAGCTTTTCAAACAAAAATGCCATAAATCAGCTTTTTTTCTTTATGGAAATAAAACATAAGATGTATTAATTAAAATGTGAGTCACAGCACTGAAGTCCTCCAAAAGGAACATGTTACCTTGAACTACAGTTCATGTGTATAATGTCAGACTAAAGTAAATACGTTACAATGTGCTCTTCCATTGTATTGGGTGTTGTATTTATACAGAAGAAAGAAATCCACTGCAAACAGTTGCAGTGAAGTGGATGAGCTCCAGGTTTGTCAGTGACTTCATTCCTTCCAGCAGCTTTTCACCTTCTGTGATTATGAATATACCAAAACCAAACAGAATTGTCAAAAAAGGCTTCAGCTGAATGGTTGTCCTTTCTTTAATGACAGACACATAGTTAGCATCGTAAATGTGCCACAGTAATTATTACAAGTGTAAGGGAGAAAGTTACAGTTGCACTCAAAATAATTCAGCTCTCTTTGCAAATTAGGTGTACTAGGAGAATTTACAAACTTTCAGCTGTCTGCAATGAACATATCAAACAAGAACTATTTAAATAAAAAGTGGTTTCACAACACAAAATGCTACTTTTAATGACTACTCCCTACTGTCTCAAAATTATTCAGCCCCTTCATGACAAGAGTCTTAAGTACTTTGTAAAGCACCATTTCGTTGTTATCCCCTGCTGCAAGCAGAACCAGACACCATCTTCTGGCAGTGTTCCTCATGGTGTCGTCGTGGGCAATGGCATCCAGTTCGTGTGCTGCAACAGCCTTCTCAAAATCTCACCAGAGATTTTTTGAGGGGTTCAGTCAGATGACTGTGACAGCCACTGGAGGATCTTTCAGGAATTCTTTTACAGCCAAGCCTTGGTGGACTTTGAGGTTTGTTTGGGATCATTGTCCTGTTGGAAAGTCCAGTGATGCCCAACTTAAGTTTCATCACAGACAGCATGACATTTTCTCCTAGGATGTCCTTATACTTGAATGGATCCATCTTGCCATCTACACAAAGCAGCCCCAGGCATCACTGTAGGCAGGTTGTTCTATTCAGCATATGCTTCATTCTTCTGCCTCCAGACATACCACTGATGCATAGTCCTGAGATAAATATATTTTATGTGAATTACGCAGACGGACACACAACATGGAGCCTATATGACTGCTTGTGCATTTCACCCATTTTTAACACGATGCACATGCCTGATGCATTCCCCCAGTCATTCAATTTGGAGAAACCATCAGTATTTTAGCTGTTGGGCTACTTCAATTGTTCTTGTTTAAATGTTTGATTTGCTTATTGCAAACAGTTAAAGGTTTGTAAATTTTTTACAGAAAAAGTCTGACATATGTATATGTAGAGTGTATGGACATATTGTAATGGATAATTTGGAGAACTAAAGATACTGATGCAGTGGGGCTCACACATTTTCTAATGAATTACCAGAAAAAAGACTAGCTCAAAACTTTTTTATAAACAATATTTACGTCACATTTATTAATAGCATAATAATAATAGCATTTAGTAAATAGCCTTAAACTAATAGTCCACTGCTTTGCCATATAATGCATCTCCTCTGCTTTTAACAACTTCTTTCAGGATGGGACTTTAGGAGGCATGTACATTTTCTTTCTTTATCTGGTTGTTTTCTTCTCTCTCTCTTTTGTAATCTACTTTACTTAGGAAACACTGTTCATCTTCAAAAGCATGCAGAGAAGATACAAGCAAAAGCTAAAGTTAAATGAATTGACCTCGCCCACTCCTCACAAGCTAGTCACAGCCTCTCAGCTGCAGCTTTACATTTTCAGACTTCAAGTTGTTTTGCTGCATCCCAAAGAAGATTAAACCACACTTGCTAAAAATCAATTTGAGCCACAATCTACTTACTACTAACTGTATCAAAGTTGTGTTTGGTTTTAACAGTTGTCTTTATTAGATGTGTTTTGCGTTAATATAAAAAATGAAACCTATTTTGGAGTGTCTTGTGGGAGCAACGTATTGATCTTTTCTTCTTTCGCTCTTGTTTTATAACTAAACTTTTGGAACTATACATATATACACACATTCAGTTAGAAGAATCCAAAATATCTTTAGGTTTGTGAGTAAACATTAGGATGAAAACACAACAATATTTCTCTATTTTGTTTCCTTAATAAAAATCAGATTTCACTGGGTGTATAATCTGTGCTGTAGTACCCCTTGGGGTATCATTATATTGCAAGTTGTAAAGATTTGCTGATAGTACTCAGGCACTGTGGCTGCACTTGTCTATAATGACACTAAGCATGAATAATCTAATGGTCTTCATCATAGAGAAACCATTTCTGTAGTCAGTAAATTACATGGTATGTTATATATTATGTTAAGTAAGTATACTATCTGTAGTGCAGTCATCCAAATCTACAATTTGGTGAAAACATTGTTTTTTAAGCCACGGTTCGGTTCGTAACTTGGGATTTGTTGGGGTCTTTCATGTATGAATACAGTCAGTGCTACCCTAGAAGTGCTAAATCACTGTGCACACTATGAATTATGCAAAGGAATGGGAGGTATGGCTGTTGAAAAAACAGCCAGTGATATGATAACTAGAATCAAAGCAAAATAAGACAAATAATAAAAAAGCAAAGAAAGTTGACATGCCTACACTAGAACTTCACAAATTCAAAGAAAAGTCAACAATGCTGCCTTGTACTCACCGTGCCACTGATTGCAATCACAAAGTTCGGCACATTCTGATGTGGGTAACGCCTCACTGTCAAGACATGGAAAAACAAGAATGGGTAGTAAAGACTGTCTGAAACACTGAGTCTTGCTTTCTGGTGGAATTAGTTTGTGGCTGAATGAGTTTTCCATGTTCCCCAACAATAGTTTTTGCCTTACTGGTCTCATCAAAATGATTCCAGCTCCCCCAGGACAGTAAAAATACTTTTTAAGTATTTTATACATTTGTGGGTTAACCTAATCTCAACAACACAGTTTACCCGCCTAACACCAGTTAGTTAATGATTGAAGCATGGAGGTGGAAATATGATGATCTGGGGATGCTTTGGCAAAGGGAGTGTTCAATCTTCACTGTGTGCAAGGCATCCTCATTCAACATTAATATCACTCCATACTGAAGACGTATGTCATTTCCTCTGGGCAATGACTGATGGGAGGTAACTTCATTTTGCAGTAAGACAAAGACACCACACATTCTCCCTGGTTGTGGAAAATTTATTTAGAGAATAAAGTAGCAGCTGGAATACCCTTTGTGATGTCAGCTCAATCACTAGATCTCAACCCCAGTGTGCTGATGTGTGAGAAACTGGACCAACTGCTCAACCAATAAAGCACATTTTGGGGAGGTGCTGCAGAAGGCCTAGAAAAAGAAAACACCGTTAAATATCTGCAAAAACTGACTAGTAGAATGCCACAAGTTTGCCAGGCAGTTATTGCTGCAATAGGTGTTCTTTTATGTTTCACATTCATCAAAAAGAGTGTTCCCCCTTATGACCCTTTTCCTCAGTGTTGCATTCATTGCCACCACAACTCCACTTACCACCAGAGGGCTCAAGACTTCTCACTGGGTCGGACTCCTTGCTGCAGAGCAGCGTTCCAGGGTCTGATTCATAATAAGTTATGTCCATTGCCTTTTCTTGTAGCTCTTCTAGTTGATCTAATTTAAACATGTTCAGATAACACTACACAAGCTAGTTGGCGAAAATCACAGTAAACCTTTCAAGTTTCCAAGTAGTCCCAAAAAAACCAAACTTCCTTTGAAGTTTGGACCCTAAACACACAACTGTAGCTACTTATAGGTATTGTAACATCAGCACTCCACAAACAATAAGTCACAGACAAACAATAATTACCACTACCTCACAAATGAGCATGGTAGATAACCTTAAATCTCAGCTCATTACTCCTAATCTCACATGCCAACCTTCTGGGTTAGCAGCCAACAACCCTGAACTGCATTTGCAGAGGAAATCATTAGTCTTACAATTAGTTTTATTGATGCTAACAGGTCTGTCTGCCCACTGTCCACTGATGTCCATTCCCCGCCTGTCTTAGGTTCACTTAGTTGGAAATTAGGTAGCAAGAAGAGTGAGATAACAGAAGCATGCAAGTGTGCCATGTTCCCTGTTCTGTAAAAAGGGAAAATGGTCTAAAAGTGTTACCAATGATACCCATCATTAAATAGCATTATGAAACTAGAGTACCCCCAGATGGCCCCTGGGTGACTTGAATCTGAACTTGCAGTGTGAGTGTCATGCTTGATTCATGAACTACCAACAAAACACTTTTATTCGCCCTTGTTAAAGTGTGAAAATACTACCAACATTTTTATAGAATGTCACTCAAAATTCAGTGTTATCAATTAAAGCCTGGCCTGGGTGTTTTTGTTGAAAATTCCTTTTAATACAGTGTTTTTTGTTTTGTTCTTTTTGCATGTCTAAGAATGCTCTTTTATATACCAAAAGCACCAATGAGCATAGCTGTTGAGTTGGCACTGAGTTTATCTTTGCGGGTTGCTGTAATTTTCTTCATCCTGCAAAAAAGTCCAGGAATATAATGTTGTCTAAAACAGTAAACAATAGTCTCAATTTGAGCAGTACAACAATGAACATCACCAGTGTGTTTATTATTAGCTTCACAGTATGGCTTTAGAATCTTCCCCTCAGCTGTAATGTAACAACATGCAGCCAGGCATTTCCAGAGCTATGACTCGGCATATGCCTGCCAATAGCTAAGTCTTTATTAGGCTGATGTAGATGATTCATTTTTGTGCCAGTGCCATTTTGTACCAATGCATTGAGCTGTCTGGTTTTTGGCCAGCTTCACTAATATAGGAAATAAAAGAACCCAATCAATATTAAGTCTATAGCAGGTATGTAACTAACAATTCACTGCTGTCGTGTCACAAAGAAACCAGCATCCATTCACTTACAAACAATTCACTTTCCATTGATTTAAATACAAAATCACTGAGAACACAGAGAACTCATCCATGCCTTCCATGGCCTTTGCCAATAACAGCAGCACTGACAACTGATGAATGGGTGAAATAGTTAAGAACGTTTATTCTGTACCTTTGCCACAAAGGATAAAGTTGAGTATTGCATCAAAATAAGTAAAATTTTATGTTTTCTAAGAAATTAAGTGTAAGTGAGACAAGATGTGTTCTGCCTCAGCTGTTCTTGCCCACTTAATGCTTCCAGGTGACATGCAGACCTTATACTTAATTAAAAGTGTACGTATTTGCCGAGAAAAACACTCCACTACAAGTAGAAGTACCCAGTAAAATAAAAGTACTAAAGTTTACGATCTAACGTTACTTAAAGTAAAAAAGTAAAAGTACTCCACTAAGAAGACAATTTTGTATTTTAATCAATGTTGAATTTGATACAGCATAAATGTAGAAGTCTGATCCAGATTTCTAAGACAATTTATTTTCCTACAGAATGTGCAAAAAACACACCAGGTGGTAAAGGTGGAACTAATTTTAACCACCTTATGTAGTGACAGGGGAAATGCATAAATCTTACATTACCACTTTAGATTCTTATAAAAAATATTATAAATTAATAAGCCTGCAAAATGTAGCTAGTTAATAATGTAAAAACAATGAAGTGTCACAGTCTCTGGTTTTTCTTGCCTTGATTTCATATATGGTCAGTTTCCTGTTCTCCCTCTCCTGTGTTCACTCTGCCACTAATCACCTTGATTGCTTCCACCTGGTCTTTTCTTACTTTCTTACTGTGTGTCTAATATTCCTGGTGAATTACTCTGGACTTTCGCTCCTGTATGTTTATCCCCTCTTGCTTATTAATCTGGATTGTACAAGGACTTTCCTGTGTATTAACCTGGACTGGACCTTGGAGTCCATATTCAGATTCTGTGGACTCTCATTCCTCTGCCCCACCTCCCTCCCTGCTATACACTTACCAACTACCTCTGATTATTCATTGCTCTGTGTGCTCGTGTTATGTGTTTTATTCCGACAACTCCTCCTCACTGGCTATTAGTATGTGGAAGAAACCATTACTTCAGGAAGTAACCTCTAATCACTTCCAACCCGCCATCATCCCTTCCAGAATACTCACCACCATATTTGTAGTCCTATACCTATGCCGCTTGTCTCCAAATCCAAATTTTATTTGTCACATACACAATCATAAAATACACATATATGAATAACATACAACAAATGAAAATAAAATATACAGCAAATGAAAATAAAATATACAATATACACCAATAAAAATAAATATACAGCGAATGGGAGTAAAATATACAGCAATAGAAATAAAATATACATCAGGTTATTGTGATGTGTTACCAGTGATAAAGTGACATTTACTGTAAAGTGCAAGTGTGCATGTGATGCAAATTATGCAATTTATAGCAGCAGATGTGCAAATGTCAGTCCAGAAAAAAAAACAAAAAACATTGTTGTTCCTATAGTGTTTATGTGTGTTGAGACCTGTGAAAGTGAAATCCGGTTTAGGTGTTTTGGTTGAGGGCCCGATCTTTTACTATCTTCCTGGCCTTGGTCCAGCACCTTCCTCATCATCACTACTATCTGATTTTTCCTCAATCCTTGCAGGAGGAGTCCATTCCTCCTCCTCATCTTCCCCTAGCTGCTCCATGTCACTAGCATCACCATCCAGAATCATGTTCATTGCCTCTTCGACACTGTAATATCTTGCCATCTAAAAACACACACAGGACCACACAAAAAAAAGATTGTATTTTTTGTGTAATTTATTGAAAACCAGTAAGCAAAACATTACTAGCAAAAGTACCATGGCAATCATGGCATCATCATCATCCTAAAAGTTGCATGTGCTAAACTTTTGCTCCAAATGTACCAATTTATGCAATTTAAATTTGTTATTAGCCAACTTTAAAAATAAAATGACTACATCTTGCTTAATTTTATGTATAATGCATCAAATGCAATAAAATGATAATCGACTGATTTAGAGTTGTATGACCTTATATATCTGCAGTATCAAATTTGATACACATTTTCAACACAGTTTTACTAAAACATAAATTACGAAATATATAATTATTTCACATTAATCAAGTAACTGTTCCTATTGAGGTTTCAGTAACAATTTGAATGTTTTTCTTACCTTAACCTTTTAAAACTGGTGAAGTTCTTCCTTAAAAACCACCTGTTTCTCTTTCCTGAAATCTCAGTCTGGCGGTGTCACTGGAAAGCCCCCTGGTTTAATAATTACTGCCCCCTAGTGTAACATCTATGCATTGCAAGTATCTGATTGTGTATATTGGGTTTTTTAAGAAAAAAAAAAAAATCTCACACTGATGCTGTAGAGGGCTCAAAAACGAATGTATCATATATGATAAGTTTGGCGTTATATTAAACGGAGTGTAGCAGTGGTCTAGTGTCCTCTCGCCCCTGGTGGGGCAGGTGATGTGCTGGTAGAAGTTTGGCACTGCACGCTTGAGGTTGGCACTGTTAAAGTTCCCTGCCACAATGAGCCATCGTCTTCATGTTGTGTCTGGTATGCAGAGAGAGCCTTGTGTAGCTCCCCTACTGCAGTGTCTGTGTCCGCCTGAGGTGGAATATAAATGGCGCTGATTATTACCAGGTTGAATTCCCGAGGTAGATAGGAAGGGTGACACTTGATGGTCACAAGCTATTGTTTACCATCAGACACACTCCACCACCTCTTGACTTCCCCAACTCCATTGTTCTGTCCATACGAGGAACTGAGAAGAATGGTCACTGAAGTGGTGGAAAGAGAAATTTCCTCCAGCTGTCACAGTAGCTCCGTGCATGGACATTGAGGGAGATGGGCAGGGCTCACTCAATCCTTACCCTGTTACTGGCTCTGGGTCTAGGGTGAAGGCCTAAGACTAAAAGTCCGACTTGCCCCTACGCCAAAGGGAGGCCAAAAAAAAAAAAAAAAAATAAATTAATTAAATAAAATTTAAAAAAAATAAATTAATTAATTAAAAAAAAGGCACAAAGTACAATTGCAGTACCAGCTTGAGATTAGGAGAATGGAGATTGAGGCTGACAGCGCTGCGCGCCCACGCCAATTAGAGCTGGGAGCCCAACAGCCAGCTTCGGTACCACCTCCATCTCCAGCCACCTTGGATGCTCAGTCTTCCACTTCTTCACCTTCTAAACTGTTTGATGTAAGTAAAAACAGAACCCTGGTACCTCCATTTCGTGAAATGGAAGTAGATGCACATTTTAATGCATTTAATCGAATTGCTTCGACAATTGCCTTCTTGTGCAGTCACGTGAAATGGATGGCGTAAATACAGCAGCAGAAGCTAAGAACAGTCCAAGCAAAACCAGAATGCGACCAGAAGTGCCTTCTATTCTCCCAGCAGAGGATAAATCTCACCCAGTAACAGAAAAACACCTCTGCGCAGCCCAAAAGTCTGACCCAACACTACAGAAATGTTTGTTCAGTACAGTAAATGGTGACAGAGTTAAAATGGACAATAATGTGACTTATTTCTGACAACAATGTACCGATGTGCAAATGGTCTCCTGATGATGAAAGCATAGAGTACAACATTATTAGATTTTTGTTCCACTTACCGACAGCAAATACTATATATGGGTCATGAAAACAAATGGCCTGGATATCTGGGCATTAGGAAAACATATCCACTCATACTCAAGCATTTCTTTTGGTTGGGACTCAAATGTGACGTTGCACATTTCTGCTGCAGCTGTCATTTCCGCCAGTTATCTGGGAAGCCCAACCATTACACCCCATACCTGCAATAGGTTGACAGGGTAATCATAGATTGCGTAGGCCACTTTCAAAGACAAAAAACAAATCAATACTTACCATTCCACATTAATTGTAAGAGTTTTAAAAATTTCCTTACGTTTGGACTGTCAATCATCCAAACCGACCAACACACAAATTTTTTGTCCCAAACATTCAAACGGGTAATAAAACTTCTCAGTGTGCAACACTCAACTTCCACTGCATATCATCCAGAAACTCAAGGAGCTTTAGAACAATGGCATCAAACTTTATATGCTCCAAAAGGACAGTCTATACACAAAGGAAAACTGTAACAGGGGATTCTTTTTGTGTTATTTGCAGCCAGACAATCCATGCAGGAGTCATTGGGTATCAGCCCTGCACAGATAATCTTTGCTCACCCATGAAACCACCCATGTCCTAAACTTTGGCTAGCCAATTTTGTGAGCAATTGCATAGATCCAACTTCTTCGCCAACTTGTATCACAAGGAGCCATGAAAAGCTGCTATGACAAATCAGCTAAACAGGAATTCAAAAGTGGCCATAAAGTTTAGTGTTACTGCCCATTTCTGGTCTGCAAAATTCACCTTAGTGACCTCATGAAGTTTAAAAAAAAAAAAAAAAAAAGTCATGAATGTGAAGTATGCAAACCCATCAAGCAACATCCCTACCACACTAACCCAGTTAAGCGAGCACTCATGATAACCGATGTTGAACATCTACTCCAGCATGGCCTTGCTGTGCCCAGTTTTAGTGCTTGGAGTTCACCCTGCCTTTTTGAGTATAAATCTGATGGTTCCCCTCAGTTCATCACAGACATCCCTAAAGTAAATGCTGTAACTGACAGATTCCCACTCTCTACCTAGAATCAATTACTGCATTGATAATTTGGTATGCGACTAAATTAGACTCACTTAAAGGATACTGGCAGGTTCCTTTAACAGCATTTGTGACTCCCAACCATTTCCGCCACTGTACTGAGGGTATTTGGCATGGTTAACGCTGCAGCCACCTTCCAGAGGTTAATGAATAAAGTTTTGGCTGGTTTTGACAAATTAAAACATCTAGATGATATACCTCCACTACTTAAACACAAAAACACAGCAGGCTGTATTTTAACGTCCCGCTCAGGCATGTCTCACAATAAACCGGACAAAATGTGAATTTGGCATGACCAAATCTTGTCCCTTATCTTGCAAGAGAAGTAGGCCAAGGATGTCCCATTAAAATGAAAGTGACAGCTGCTCTAACTTCCCAGTTCCCAATACCAAAAGTGAGCTCCTCTGGTTTTTGGGAACCACTTAAACTTGAGGTTGATGCCAGCATGGTCGCGACTGGAGCCATCCTTATGCAGGAGGATATGGTCTCGCTTTTGTTTGTTAATCTGTTGACATTCACTGTTCACCCATTTTACGTTTGTTGCCCTAGTATCTTTAATAAATGCACTGACTTAACCTTTACCATCTGGTTTATGGATAATTATTTTGCTTTCCAGACCCAACAACACAACCTATGGACATTTCAAGCCGTTTCAAGTTAAACAGCATGTCTTTCTGCAGTGGGACAAAACAAGTATACCTGGGAAAAAAAACCCACACAGGCACAAGCAAAAAATAAAAAAATAAAATAAATACACCTCATTTGGCCAACCTGTATATTTATTGTGTGTAATTTTATATACAGTAATTTACTTTATGACCTGTGGTGCAGCAAAAGTTGACGATGCTACTTTTTGCTGTGAAACATCATGGATGACAAAAGGTTGTCATTGATGTTTAAATCATAAATAAGAGCAATTAATAAAGATACTGGCATGGAGACAGTAAGTTACGTATACTGGCTAAAACACATAGGGAGACTCACGACATCAACTCCATAGTACTAAGAACAACGAAGAGCTGATTTAGAGTTAAGGTTAGGTTTAATTACAATAAGAAATGTAAAAATGGTGGATTTCAGGAGCAACAGGGGGTCGGCGGCTCCGGAACCTCTCAGGTGGTTGTGAGAGACTATAAAGAGAGGTAGAGTCAAGTATGGCGAGTATAGATATTAAATAGGTCTACTCACTGGAGAAGAGCTACTGCCCAGTAATTTTTGCAGCGCCACGAGATGAGAAAGGTGAGTGACAGGATCCACAGGTAAGTGACTGAGTGACTGTAGCAGCGGGTTAGTGGAAAACAGAACTACAAATATGACCATAAAGTGACAGGAAGTCTGGTTTGTAGGTCGAGGGTCAAGGAGGATCTACTTCCTGTAATGGCCACCTCTGTGAGTGAGGAGTAGGTGGTTGGAGTCACTGGAGAGACAGTGGAGAATGGAGCAAGGCGAGTTAGTAATGGGTCACAAAACACTGTGGAATAAAGGCTAAGCCTTAGTATCCTGATCATATGCTTTATCTGTACTTAGTCTGTGACCCGATTCTCATAAGTCGGGGGTTGTCCAGGTTCAGATGCCAGCAGGAGAGTCTACAGTCCATAATACACAAAGCAGAGTTAAATGCCAGTCCTAGGTCAAAACACACAGCAGAGCAAAACAGGCCAGTCCACAATCCAACACACAGTAGTCGTAATATATCAGTCCAGATTGATTCAGGAAAATCGAGCCAGGAAGATCCACAGGAGAGAAACAGTTTAGGAGGGAGAGGGAAACAGGAACAGATCCAAGACTGGGAGTCCAGGGTGGGAAACAGGCAGAGAGGGGAAACAAAACTCAGTCTTGAAGGGGTTCAGTCGAAGACAGAGTACAGGGACGGGCCAAGTCAGTATCTCAGGTTCAGGTTCACTGGATAGTGTCACAAGTAGTAGGAAAGACTATCTGGCAGAGGAAGGAGACTAATGGACCTGCTTATAAAGGGGAGGAGAACACCGGTGTGAGCAATCGTGTAATCACTGAGACAATGAGCAGGTAGGAGGGAAAACAGGAAGCAGACCAAATAAAGGAAAAAAGAGGGACAGACAGACAGACAGGCTGGAGGAGCAGAGACCGTGACAGAGGGTGAGAAGAGTTTTTTTGCCCTTAATGTTATATAAAATAGGACCTGCAGACTGACCTGAATGCTATAGGATGCATACAGGTACTTGAAATCCTTGTAAAAGGTTGAAATTGCAACTGTATTTGTGTCACAAAAACTTGCTATTTGACTTAATAGTTTACTTATTTGTTGGAGCAATAAAATAATTTAGGGAGCCTCCTCCTGGGTCTTGTTTTTGTCTTGTGCTTGACTGATTGGCCGGTCTGTTTTCATATGTGATTCTGCCCCCTGGGTGCGTGAAGATGACAGCATCAACAAGCCAAAAGGATGGTGTTTAAATGAGCTTTGCTGGAAAACAACACAAACCATGGATAGATTGAGGACCAAATCCGTAAGTAACATTAGCCTCCTGCAAAGTCTGCAAAAACAATGTGCAGTGTTTCACAGTGGGACAGTCTGCGCTCTGGAGTTGCATGAAAGTGGTAGTAGTGAGTGAGTAGTAGTAGTAGAGAATTTTCCAGTAGACCAACATTACACATTAACACTAAACTGTTTGCTTCGTAAACAAATGTACTCTAGTAGGTCTGCTAGTTGGTTCCCTAAGGTGCATTAGTAAATGCTGTCTTTCTGTCCCCTCGCCGATGTCCATGCATCCTTGTTGCTGAAATTAGAACACTGGTTTTAAGAAGATCAATTTTTTCCTCATAGTGTGACTATGAGGAAAAAGTGGAAAGTGGGTAAAAAAAGGCACCTCTCCCAAAAGTCATGTTATTGCTTACACACTGAGGGTCATGAACAATTTTGAGTGTAACACTGGCTTGGGGGCTGCAGCTGGATAATGAACACTTTCAGTGGTATTTTCAGCTTGATGTTGACTAATTTGATGACCTACTCCAGAGATTTGGACCCCAAATAGAAAGGATGGAGGATTGGGATGCCCTGGTTGCAAACTATATTAGCTGCCATAACAGAGGACTAGGAAGCCACTGCTGTGGATGTCAGGCAAACGTGAATCAACTCCCCAGGTACCAGTGACAGAGAATGTGATAATGCAGGCACTACCAAACTCTGGTTTGATGCACCACAACTACTAGAGCACTTTTCCTTATATATAATATACTGAATAAATATAACACTTTCTCTGCACTGTTACTCTTTGCACTGTATGGTGTATATATACAGTGTACATATTATAAAGAGGAGTGTGAAGAAAATCTAATAATTCAATTTCCTAGTAAACAGAAAACGCTTCCTGCTTTGAGTTGGTTAGTCAGACTTGTAGGGGTATAAGCAATTTAAAGCTGCAACAAACAACAATTTTTGTTGTTGTAAAAATCTGTCGATTTATAATTTATGCAAGATTATTAATTATGCAAGATGTCAAAGGCTTCAGTAACGCTGACTCACTGAACTGACTATAAACCATAAGAGCCTCTGTCATTAAGTTTCTTTGTGAGACTCTTTCCAATTGCAGTACTGCAATTAAACTTATAGACTTCCACATCTCATATCTTTTGCAATTCAATCCATGTGTTGTAAATAATTTTCGTAGGCATTATGCTAAGGAAGTAACATTCTGTCATGGGTGGTATTACCCATCCATCAGTTGCTGCTTCAGTGCATTCACCTGCATTCAGACTGTAGGTCGTCTGTGTTGTGAAGCATTCAGAGATAGTGCAGAGTGTAGGCCATCCATATTGCAAAAGACCCCAAGCTCCAAAAACAAAACCAAATTGTGGATTTGGAGAAATGTCTAGTGTCAGACAGAACAATACACACACACATATTTTAGAATGAACTTTCAGTCAGAATTGCTCATGGTATCAGTTTGGGGGAATTGATCACAATGAAGCCAAGGTTACCACTCTGTCTGCCATTCAGGCCAGCACACAGCCTTTATTGCTAAAAGTACTGTAAAATTCAGCATAGTGAACATCTCCATGCTGTGAGCGTAAACAAGATAAGTTGATGCATAATGGCGCTGAATGAATATTAAACATGTTTATTAAAATTATACAAAAGACGAGAGGCTCCCAAGAAAGTGGGCCTCTGTGGATTTTCACTTCTTCTCGTTGGTGCTGCCTGGTTACCAAATATACTTTTATACAGAGCTTCTAAAATTCTCATGTACGCACACACACACACACACACACACACACAAGCTACTGTGATTTACATGTCAAAGGCTCTTGTGTTGCAAAACTACCTGACTACAAGCTGCACAGCTGGGGACAGCAAAACAGAGACAGAAAGAGCAACGACTTTAAACACTAGATCAAAGGGTTAGACACAAACAAACCTGAAGGCCACCATGGCAGCATTGCTCCCTCCCTAGAGACTGAAGCTGACAACTGGGACAAATAGATCCACAGAGTTAAGCATTTGTCTCACTGTAAACCCCAATGATTGTAGTATAATTTTATTTGTTGCTTTATTCTTACCTGAAATGCTATATACAATCACCCACACCCTGCACATTAATTTTTCAAAACATATAGTATGGGGCTTTCCCAAGAAACATTCTTGTGGTGCACAAGTCTTTAACGTGTCCAGAAACAGCAACAGCAACCAAGATGCCTTGTTATTTTTGTCAACACCATCTGCAAACACTGCTCATGTGAGGGTGTTTCTTGTGCATACTCGCTCTAAATGAGACAACCTGAAAACAAGATCTGTTCTTCCACCTCTTTTATTTATCCAAATTGTATGATACTAATATTTAATTAGGGACAAAAGATCTTAAAGCACAAAATGTTGATCTACTGATATTCTGCTACTTAGTGGCATAGCTCTACACTAAAAACCCCTGAAAATGTTCTAATTGTGTTCCAAATTACTTTGTACTTGTGCAAAGCATGCACATCATATTAGCCAGAACTTGTACTTGTATGTGTGCACAGGAAGCATCTAGAAAAAGTTTACAATCATGTTTTATCTGTTGTCTATGCTTCTTTTCTCTCTACATTTTCCACTCAACCCAATCAGTCAAGGCAGATGGCCGCCCACCCTAAGGTGTCTGCCATTAAAGGAAGTTTTTCCTCTCCACTGTTACCCAGTGCTTGCTCAGAGGGGGATTTGCTGGGTTTTTCTCTATACTATGTAAGGTCTTACACAATAAACAATGCTACCAAAGTTACTCCCCAAATTATCCATTCAATAAATATTCTCCATATAAAGCTGTTAAGGAAAAATATCACAACATCAAACAGCACAGTTATGCTAATGAGAAGGTTAAGTCAAACAAATCAAATTAAAACGTAACTGTTACAAATATAAGATTATGCAGTTTTTCTAACACAATGACAGCGGGGTGAGTGAAGAACCTACGGATGCAGAGCCACTGGCTGATTGCACTAGTGAAATATATTTTAAATGCACTTGTTAATATCCCAATGGAAAGCAAGATAGGACGCTGCCCTCACTGGCCTGTGGTGTAAGAGCCATAATGAGACAGAGTGAAAGGGGTGAATAGGTATCACACAGAGAGAAGCCATCTTTGTTAAATGCAGGCTAAAAGAGTCCTGTTCCCGCAGTAATGAGTCTCATATGCCACATACAGGGTGGGTTAATAACCAGAGTATGGAGGAGAACCAGATATAGAAAAAATAATAATAATTCTGGTGAGTCTGATCTCAAAGTTGTTACAAAGTTCCTGTGTGCTGTCTTTGTTCGGGGATATTGAGTTCACCTTTTGAAGAATGTACAATGCTGCTTGAAGGTCTGCAAATCTTTTTTGTTCCTCTGTGTTATCCACAGACATGTTTAAAGACACGAGCAGAAACAAACTAAAACTAGACTACAGAACCTCCACCAGCTGCATGGAGAGAAATATAGGTATGACTGTTACCCTTTGGACAGTTAGTAAGGCTGTTTCCACATTGTACCACCAACAGTTGTCTTCTTTGGCTTTTGGTACAATCATAGCAGCAAGTCACTTTTAAAGAAACATAGATTAAAAGTAACCAAAGGTTTACAGTGGTTAAATTATCTATACCAAAACTCCATTGCCTTCTTGAAAGTTAAAAGCACATTCAAGTTGTTGCTCTTTATTATAAAGAATGGCCCGCTGGTGCCCATAAAAGGGCATGACTTTGCAGGGCTATGTGCACACAGATCTTTTACAGAGATTGAAAAGATGAAAGGATCAGCACACTGTGGAGTTCTGAGGGAAGCACAACGCCGCACAACGTGAACAACAAACAAGCTTTACTGGCGTAAGTGGGGGATATACACTAAAATAACACACGTACACAGCTCAGGTAAAAGTCTGATCTCAAATCTGGAAAGAAAAGCTTGTCTTCTGGAGGACAGTTTATTAATTATTATTATTATTATTATTATCATTATTATTATTCAAGAAACATGATTTGTAAAATAATGGAATTGTTGTTTAGACTAAGAAAAAAAAAAGGTAATTTTCAAATTGATGGCTGCAAGACATCTCAAACATTCGGAGTGAGACATTAAAAAGCTGGAAAAGTAAGTGGAACTAAGTAAGAGCTGGAAGAACCTTTTGCAACAAATTTGGTTATTTAGCAACAGGTCAGTAACATGACTGGGTATTTAAAAAAGCATCTTAGAGAGTCAGTCTTTCAGAAGTAACAATGTGCAGAGGATCGCTTATCTGACAATTTTAACACACAGCTTTTGACAACAATTTTAGCATGTAATTTTACATTGAGGAAGATCAAAGACTTTGAACATATCATCATCTATAGTACATAGCTTCATCAGAAGATTTCAAGAATCTGGAGAAATCTGTGTACAAGGGACAAGGCCAAAATGCAATATTGGATGCCCGTGATCATTAAACCATCAGACGGCACTGCATTAAAAGCAGACATGATTCTGTCATGGACATTGCTGCATGGCCTCAGGAATACTTCCAGAAATCACTGTCTGTAAATGCATTATGCTGTGCTATCCAAAAATGCAAGCTAAATTCTATCATATAAAGAATAAGCCATCCATGAAAATGCTCCAGAAACGTCTTCGTCTTCGCTGTACCAAAACTCATTTAAAATTGTCTGTAATCATTGTTCGAAAAAGAAAAAATAGAAAATCTAGTACTAAATATACAGATTTTGACGAGTAACAGGAGTGTGAAAATGCAAACATGTTTTTGTTGTTTGCTTGCTTTTTCTACAACATTCTTAGATACTATTGGTAATCATGCTTCCCTATGTACACCTTAGTTGTGCGGTGTGCCACAAGGCAGTGTTTTGGGCCCAGCTTGTTTTCTTTGTACAAGCTTCCAGTTTTAAAGCAGTATCTTAAAATTAGATCTGCATAGCAGTTATGTTTTAAATGTCAAAAACGATTTTGTGATTGTGTAAACACAATTAAACATTGCATGACTGATAACTTAACACTGCTTAATAACAACAAAACTGAGTTCCTTATCTGTGCCCCTGCCAGTCCTGTTCTGAAGGTGTCTGAATAATCTTGGTCTTATTTTTGACTGACTGGAGATATCACAGCTGACGAAAATAGTTATTATTTTTAGTTTTGTTTGGTTTTTTTTTGGAATATAGTTGAGGAATATTGCTAAAACTTAGAGATCTCCTGGTAATATAAGGTTAGCTCATGGGCCTAAGGACCTCAAATCACGGTTTGCTGGGAATCCCTTGTTCTAAGCTTAAATGGCAGCACGGTTCACTGCCGATTCAACAGGCTCTGTCAGCTGAAAAGCCACAGATAGTTGTGGGACACTCTCATGCTTATTACCAACAAAATGCTAATTTGAAATCATCTTATCAAAAAATGTACAATGGTTCATGATATATCACACCATTATCAACAGAGCAGATATTTTTTATAGCCGCTTCAAAGAATTTAAGACCATTTTTGAGGGTCCCTGTGACAGCATTGTCCTCTTTTATCCAGAGGGTTACCATCAGTTGTGACTCAGAGTTGATAGAGCATATAGCAGTATTGTCTTAAGGATGTTAAATTAACAAAAAGACATCCAGCACAGTCACACAAAAGAGGGAGGCAAGGGCACAAAGAGGGAGGGAGATGTCACACTCAACCAATATGAGAGAGGAGATTAGAAGGAAGAGAATCACTGAGGGAAAAGCGTTGCTTCCAGCCATAGTCAAAGGGAAAATTGAAGTGACAAAGGAAAAAAAATGTCACCCTAAAGCCAAATGAAGAGAGAGGGGGGTCAAAGAAAGTAGCTCAAACGGAGAAAGGCAGAAGGGAAGTTGCCCACAGCTGGAGGGGAAGTCAGGCTTTGAGAAACTCACAGAGGGTCAGAGTGACTTCATCAATCAAACCAGACGGCTCAGTAGGAGATGAGAGGAAATGTAGAGTTTGGACTTGGAGCACTCTGATCATCTGCGTTAAACAACAGTCTCTTTGCTGTTGTGCGGTGCCCTGGAAAGCTTCCGTTCAAAGATTGGCTGTAGGTTCAGTTGGTTTTAGACCATGGAGCTTCTGTTTGAGGTTGCTGGTGAATGTTTAAGTTCAAACGGGGAATGGGAAGATATCCACCTCAGAGGCTGCTGGGAGTTTGTCTTAATGAAGGAAAATAGGAGAAGTGTTGGACACTGGGGCTTTAAATTGGGATAAGGTTCATGAAAAACTTTGTGGCAAGGTGAGGTTCTTACAGTGACACTGAAGAAGCAACAGTGAAGGTGGAGTCACCTGTGGGTGAAAATTGAGGTACATGCCAAAATGCATGTCATTGTTACACAACTTACAGCTCAAGGCTTTGTCTTATCCAGGATGCAAACCACAGGGCCAGTAAAGCCCAATCCATGTTTTTAGTTTATCTTGATATTTTCAGATCCCAAATTTGATAAATATAATATCATAAACTGCCTGGCCAAACAAAAGTCACAAGCTTATGCAGTGTCACCACATTTATTTTTGTCTAGAGTTGCATTCATTTCTCACAAAGACCTTGTATTAATGATGTGATCTGATCACTGCACAAAAGCTTTTCCAGCTAATCCCAAAGATCCTCAGTGGAAAGTCAAGTCTGGACTCTGTGGGTGCCTGTCTATGCAGGGAACTGTCATCTTGGAATCAGGGAAAAATCCATTCATAGAAAAACTGGTCATTCAGTATATGAGCTCATTGTGTTGCCAGAAACATAAATCACCACAGTAATTATCCAGTAGAAGGCTCTTAACAATTGTCTTAGTGAAATGTGTGTAGTGACTTTTTTTATTTCAATTTTTTTTTGCCAGGCAGTGTATAATGTGTGTGCACGTGGCCTCAGAAGATGAGGCCGTCTAAACCACTTTTCAGAAACAGAAACAAGGTCAAATGATTTAGTGGGCTTTTACAGAAACCTGTCCTTGGAGATGTGACCTACTATGAGAAAATATAAGTATTGTTAAGCAGTGTTAAGTAGCATATTATATTTCTGATTGCACAATTTTTGTTTTTAAATTAAACTGCCAAAGGTTGCTGTCAGGTTGACTAATCTGAAACATTTTGACATTTTCACTGACATTTTAGAATGTTTTAACAAAATGTCAGCCATTCACAGTGTACAGCTCAGTTTGTGCTTTCCTCCAAGACAATGTGTGTAAGGACTGTGTGTCTTATGCCGCACATTCCACAGGCCTACAAAGATATTTGAGATAAAGAGGTTAAGTTGAAAGATACACTGCATGTCTTCCCTTGTTTAGTAAAAAGTGAAATTTTTGATTAAAAGGTGAAATATTACAGTAGTAAAAGTATAATGCAATAAATAGTGTCTGTAGATAGAGGGTAAATAAGTGGTAGATCAAGCCAAGATAGGTAGATTTTCAGTACCACAAATCCTCAGCCTAGCTGTTCCAACAGCTCGGAGCACAAAAGCTAAAAGCTGCCTCACCACAGGTTTTTATCCTGCACTTCAGACATATTGAAAGAACCTGAAGGGACATTGTGGTTCACATATTAAAAGCGTTTTCAAATAAGTAACCCAGCCTGAAAAGTGAATTTTAGAAATCAGTGCCACAAATTGGTTTGATATCATCATGCTGCCCTACTCTCCAGGAAGAGAAGGAAAGAACATGATGATGATGATGATGATGATGATGATGATGTATTGTGTGCCTTTAAGTGACACCTTGTTTTTAAGAGCATGTGTGCTCTCCTTGACCTGGCCTGCTGTAATCCCTCACAGTCTGACAGCTGAGTTCAGACAGACTGATTCTTGAGCCAGCCCCAGAGATCTGGCCCACTCACAGCTAAAAACCATCTTCTCTTCAATCCTCACCTTAAAGCAATCTATCCAGCCTTCAAATGCTCTGCCCCTCACTGTCTTTGTGTGTGTGTGTGTGTGTGTGGGAGAGAGAGAGATATTCTGTCTCTTCACATGTCTGCTTCTCTTCCTCCCCACTTGTTGTCTCTGAGCTTTCTCTATTTGTGTCTTTCTCACTCTTTACCCGAGGGTGACTCTTATTTTGACTGAGGATTATCTCTCCCTGTCTCACTTTCCATTTTTCATTCAGCTTTCTCCTAAAAGAGTGCGCCAGTGCGCTTCATTACGGCTGATCAACACAATAAGCAACTAAAACAAATTCTGAGATGTTACAGTGATTTCAGCATCAGCACCTTAAATAAGGACCATGTTGATCAGCGATTCCCAGACGTTTCAATAATGTAAAGTGGGCGTGTACTCACAGTTTTCAGCAGTTGATGACTGCACTCTAAATGTGAATATTGGTGGTATACCCTGGTTTGATAAAACACTGACATAGACAACTATTGTGACTTTAATGATATGTTGTTGATATGTTATTATTAGCACTGATTCTCCAATTTATATATAGCGGTATCTGTATACTGTATTTGTAGAATGTTTCAAATTATGAGCCCATACTGTAAGTCAAAAAACTATACAGAGATGTTTACAGAGAATGAATTCCTGTAAGCAACATAGGCAGCACTATTCTTAAAAGGTAAGAATTGTGTTTGTATGCTAGAAAGAGGAGTGTAACACAGTGCTGTTTACAGTCAGTGACACAACGAAAGCACCCCTTGCTGTGCCACTATGCTGGTTGGGTGCACCCTGCTTGGTTTAATTTGTGTGTGTGTGTGTGTGTGTTGTCCCATCCCACAATTCATAGTGCATGTCAGGACAAAACAGAGCCATGAAGTCCAGTGAACTCTCTGTAGACTGAAATTGTTGTGAGGCACAGATGAGGACAATGCTATAAAACTATGCTCTGTTTTTCTGTGACTGATTCACAGTGGCTTCTTCTGGAACCACTAGGAGTCCTCCCAGAATCTGACACAGTGAAAAACTGAAAAGTGTTAACCCAGAAGTTCTAACAGAACTTTAGATATTCTCTGCAGAAATAGATAAACCTGGTCGGAAACACAACATTTCAGCAGCACCCCATCAACTCCAATATGGAAGAGTAGACAGAAGTAAGAGTGTGAGTGAGACATATCACAGCCTGATTGGATATGGCCCCAAGACGCCTATAGGATTCTGCCAGCACTAATCATATTCTCTGTACTTGAGTTCATTTGTCTCATTGGACCAATGTCTGAACCCCAGGCACTCCTTATCACCTGGTAATACTATCCCTATGGTGAAGCATAGTGCTGTGATGCTATGGGGATGCTTCTCAGTCACAGGGACAGGGGCGCTGGTCAATTGATCAAAGGATGGATGCAGTCGATAAAATTACCTGCAGCATAAGGCCAACTTAAATGGCTCTGGGACAAGTCTCTGACTTTCCCTCAGTGTCAGCCAAAGCCAAGAACTGAACACTTGTAGAGAGACCTGAAGGTGATAATTTAACAACATTTCTCATCTAATCTGACAGAACTTGAGCAGATTTAGCAATAGGAATGGGATAATGAACCAAAGGGAGCTCAACAAAAAGTTTACATTGGAAAAGTGCGAACATGACCTACAGCTTAAATATTAGTGGTCAACATAAATGAGACTGTAACCGAATGAAAGACTTTAATTGGAAGTTCAATGAAGATGTCTGCATTGGGTAAAATGAAGGGGTGAGCCCTCTCAAACTGTGTGAAGAGTGATCGTCCTCTGCCCCAGAGACATCTACAAAATAGATGGTAGACAGCTTAATTTAAGTCCTGCACAGATAAAATTGTGGCTAGGAATTAGCTGTAGAAGGTCACGTCAATCTTTTTTTTCATTTAACCTTTATTTAATACTTAGAAAACGTTGATTGATGAGACCCTGTTTCCAGCAAGTCCTGAGATCACAAGCGTGAGAGTGACAAAGAAAAGTTTGCAGTTTTAACATTCATCTGTTAACTTCTAATCAATATATTTATATTTTCAATAAAATTATGCAACAACTATATTAAAGCAAACATATACACTTTGCTTAATTTATTAATGATACCTTTTCACTTTGAATCCTAAAGCACATCTAGCTAATTATTACACTGTATTTGTATCCTCAGACTGTAGACAATAGCCAAACAATATATTTGTGCTAAGACAAATGTAACCAGGGGTTTTATTGCCTTATTGTCCATTGCTCTGCTGCTGTGTGATTGCACAGTCTCTCTTGTTTTCCTCAAGGTCATGACCAGGCCCAGTGGTTCTGCAACAACACACAGTAACAGAGCTAGTCAGAGGCTGCCAAGAAGGCCCGGTCTTCAGTGCCAATCAGGCTGACACAGTAAGTGGAAGGATGGGACAAGTGTGCTAGGAAGTCTAAAACAATGAAAACAGAAGAAGGGCAACTGTGGTGCAGAATTACATGGTAAAGCCAAGGCTTTCCTGGAGTAAAGTGTTCAAAGGCAAACTAGAACTGTGATATCAAATACACTGAACAAGCTGTGTTTTGTCAAATTCAAAGAATTATTATCAAAAGCTAGGAAAATGAAATGTTTTGTCAAGATAACAAGTATCAAAAAGCATATTGAAAATATTCAGGTCAATGTGTTTTTAGATGCACACCAGCATTATAGAAGACCTCAGTCTGTATACTGACCTCTATGTTTAGCCCCGTAAAACACAAAGAAACTCCACTGTTGTGGATGTTGCACAAATCCCTCCCCAGCCAGAACATAGGTCTCCTTTTCAAATCTTCCTGTGATCAACCATAGCATTCAGAAGGAGGTTGATGTCTCAACTTTCCAAGAATCGATTTGCTGCTTCCAGCACACCTAGCATATGGTTACAGACCCCCACCTACTACTAGGATGTCGTAAATGGATACTGCACAACAGCACCACAGTACTATCCACAAGTCTGGATATCTGAAATACTCCAATGATTATGTAGTTCTATACGCAAGATTTCAAGGCCCAGAATTTCAAATGAGCAACAGGCTTTGGCTCCCCCAGGACGATGCTGATTCATCTTTCCTTCCATGTCTCCTGGGCATGGCTGTGTAATCTGCCTGCCAATTAGGTATCTGCTCAGAAAAACTCTATTTAATGCAAGTCAATTTTATTTCTGTAATTTGATCAACTGTAAAATAAGTAGGGCATTAACAAATAAAACTCCAAATAAAATATCCAATCACCCAGTCCTGGCTGGGTGCTTTCTGTGTGAAGTTCACTATGTGGGTTTTGTCACAAATTTACCAGTATGTCATTTGGTGAGAAGCTGGTTCGCCAGTCTATCATGATCACTTTCATACAGATAGAACTGCCTCCGGCCCACCCATTAAGTCTTATTTCAGCACATGAACCCTATGAACGGTACCTACCCAGAAATGTACCCCAACAACTGTGATTGGTGCACTTAGTAATATTGCTGTGGTTGTACAGACCATGTTCTCTGACATCTGCTGTATTTTGTGTTTTGCAATAATTAGTTTCAACTCCATGATCATACCAGAAATGTGTCCTCTGCATAGAACTGAGCTGATCTGGTCAGCTTCAGTCACCACTGTTCATCCTACATTGAAGAAATTCACCAAAGTGGCAAAGAAGCTCAGTGCAGTGTGGTCTGACAGTGTAATTGCTCACAATAATGAAAGCCTCTTGAACACATAGGTGTGTAGATTCAATGCAAAACAATAAATTAAACTTTATCTGGCCAGCAGCAAATTCTTCCACCATAACAAGTTAATGTCATGGTTGTGTTCGCTAGCACTTCTTAGTCAAAAGTAATTGGATTTCTGCATTGACTTTGGAATCTTACTACAAACATGTATTTACTAATGGATTTTCAGTTCAAGAGAGAAATACAGTAAATAACAGAACGTCAGTATGGCATAATTAATTAGACAAGAACTGAGCTTCAGTGTTAATTACAGTTGAATCATTCCAATGAATCAGTTAATAGAGAGCTGGTTAAAATTAAATGGGGGGAAAACCCTGGCTCATCATTAACTGTAACAACAATCCTCCAGGACACTTTTGAAGTGACAGTGAGGAAAAAAATATGAATCCTGTGTGGCACTGTCAGTAGCTCTTATACTGTTGTCTTGCTGTATCGGCTTTTTGTTTTGACGAATTACTGTTGTTAAATGAGAAGAATGGTCACTGTTTCATTCAAAAGTGCACCACATTGGTGAGATGTACACTAACTCACAAGATGAGAGGCCATTGCTGTAATTCTCTTCACCCAACAGTAACCTGATCAAAGAGCTCATTTACTGAAGAGTCATCTGCTGAAATTACTTGGTGCTTGTGGGGCGTTTATTCAAGCAAGCAGACGGGAGTCATATGTTTTGATCTTTGTTGCGATGAGACCTATTAATGGACTTAATAATCAACTTCCATCAAGTGTTGGTGTCAAACGAGTCGGCAGAGGTTCAGACAGGAAAGGAGCATTGTTGTGGGTGTGAGCAGAGTCGTCCAGAAACCCTCCACTTATCCACTTTATTCTTTCTCCGCATTAGCGTACATTTGTCCTTTCAATCTATAAAAACTAATAGGCTAATTTAAAGGCATTAATTCATGGGTATTGTGTATATATTGTCTTAAGTACACATTCTTTGCCAGAAAAGATTTTTTCATTGTGTTCTTTGGAATACTGCGGGTTGAATGTATAAGCAAAGCCTGTACCTTTACCAAAGTCACAATGAGTCATCAGAGAGCTATTAATGGCATTCATCATCCTGAAGAGTCCTGGGAAAAGCTTTATCCTTTAGTTTTAATGGTGTCAGGATCTACAGAAAGAATGAATGCTACTCTCTGGGACATCAATCCCTCTTGGCATTTCCAGTAATGTTAGCATAGTTTTTATAAGACAGGACCTTGTAATAAGCAATTTACTGACTCACATACTGACTCATCTGACTTTAGTGGAGAAAAATGGCATTCGGCATTTTATTTATTCTTCCCAAATCATGTACTCAGGAAAGGTTATCAAGTTGCTCCGAGCACACTGTGATCAAAGGTCAGTTACCAGAACAGAACGTGTGTTTTGAGAATGTGACAGACCTGATTTTTTTTCATTCAAAACCACATTCAAATAAAAATAAGTATTATATGTAGGTGATAATTCAAATGTTGCCAAGGCATGTCAGTGCTGTTAAGTTAAGGTTTCAGTAGACTGAAAGATTTTCTTCTTCCACCACCACACTTTCACAAGAGCTGAAAAAGAATCTAATCCTATAAGCGAAACATGGTGGTGGCAATGTCATGATTCATGTCTGACATCAGAGGAATATCACTCTAAGCATATAAGCAGTTCCGAAATAATAAACTATTTTGTTAAGGCTGTGGTTAAATACAATGCAATTACTTCATTTTTTCTACTGACAAACACTTTTGTCCAGTGCGACAAACAAAATAATCCCAAACCCAATAAATCCCTTTTTGATCATTTGTCAGCAGTGCAGTTTTTGGCATCCTAATGTGATTTATATACTCAGATCTGTCTGTGCTGCACTTTTCTGGTGTCTCCACTACGCTGGTACACAACACAGTAGTTAATACATTGTATACAGATTTAAAAACTAGTTTTACAGTACATCTCAATATCAATAAGTGTGTTGTGTTAACTGAAGCACAGGGTACATTGCCTGTGGCTAATTTTCTGACATTGTTAAACAGTTTAGGATGGATTTAATCTTCTAGACAAGTAGAAGCCCACATTCTCCAATATCCACA